>OZ038509.1:60068220-60178220 GCA_964036315.1 Acanthosepion esculentum | reverse complement strand
AAAATTATCTATTACGATTTTTTTTCTTTCGTTTTTTTTTTTTTTTTTTCATGAAGTCATTTCCCTTCCTTGTTTTTATGATTTTTTTCAATCGGAATTCTATGTTAAAAACACATTTTTTTATCATACCACGTGGCTTTTACCACTGACCACCGGAGTTTTTATATATCTTCGTTGGAAAAAAAACTTTTTTTCTATCTTTATCCTCATGGAAATAAAAATTCTAATTTGTTTTGGTCGGGGGGGGGGATAGGACCTTTAAACAATGAATTATTAAACTCGCTTTCCGATTTGTTTTCGTATCTCACATGAGATCATCTTTTCCCAACCATAGACACGAAATACTAGTGACCATCGGTTAAAAAAATAAAATAACCCAAACGAATCATCTTTTCTTCCATAGATTGGACGACGACGAGTCACGTCGGAAAGTCTTTCATCGATTCGTTCAAAAAGACAACCTTGTTTTCTTCGTGAATAACAAAGGGGATTTTTTTAAAAATAAAATCACAGAAGATATTACAAATTATTTATTTAAGAGTACAACATCATGAAAAACGAAGGCAATAAGACATTCATTGTATCTATGCGAACAATACACAAGAATACACGCACACACATTTACATCCATAATTAGTTCAAGAGACGTTATTGACGTTCACGGGCATCCAATATATTGACACATTTTTAAATACTACATTTTTGCCAATATTTACTGAATATATGCAAAGCAACAGTAGTATATATAAAGACTACATTAAATGTACATATTTTCATATCATGTACTACACAATAAAACTCTTCTTACTTACACACAAGACAGTAGTAATTGTTAACTAACAAACAAAAAAAAAACGCACTACACACGCACGTTGTATGCGATTCAGCGCCATGTAATTTATTGCAAAGGAAAAAAAAATAACTAAAATAAACGTAAAAAAGATTTTAAAAACATTAAAATCTTTATAAGCAAAAACTTATTTTTTCATAATAGAAATAAAAAATCGAAACTTTCTACCTAATAACTTTGAATATTTTTTTTATAATTAATTACCAGCTGAGGTGTTACAAAAATAAAATTAATTTTTATTGTATATTGATTTATTAGAATTAATTCCCATGTATTTAGTTAGGAAAAAAAAAGTTTTTCAACTGTAGTACTCTCTGGCCTTCTGCCGCGGTCTAAAATATTGACCTTTATCGGGAGGGTTAGGCGCGCCCTTCTTTGTTCAGGTCAAATCAGTGTCTCTGGTAACAACCTCTTTTCTTTGAACTTGTAACTTTCCAGGGAATTAGGATCATTTCATTAGTACTTTACGGAGTGTATAATGAACCTCAAAAAAATCAGTTGTTTTTTTTTAATTATCAGTGTTTCAGATTTATGTTTGACATCCGAGGATTCTTTCAGAACTCTCATTCTCCAATGTTCTATCGCAATAATTCCATATTGTACACTACAGCCCTCACCCTCTACATATGATCAGCTATGCCTGATTTTAAAGTTTTCTGATAATTTCAGGGAATGGCTCATCTTGCCTTTCTACTCGTGGGTCACGGGAAGACAGTTCCAGACAAAGCCGGGTAAAGGAAAGAAAACTGGAGTATTTTTAGCGAGAGAAAAAGTGCGATAATCGGCAAAAATAAAGTAGTGGAAATAATATCAAATTTATTAATTAAAAAAATATTGCAACATTCCGTATAAAAATAAATAAAATAAAAAATGATCTTGATTAAAGTCAAAACCACAGGAAAAGAATTATTTGCACATATTTTTTTTTACAAATGTTGAAATATAAAAATAAGAGTTTTTTTTTTGTTTTTAATTTAGCAATCTGAAAGTATTGACAACAATTTAAACTAAAGAAATAATTTTTAACCTTTAAAAAAAGATTAATTAAAAAAAAAAAATTCTAAAATCTGACTGGCTGTTTTTTAATCTTTTCACTTCATTAATGGACATCGTCTCTACAACAGAACAGTTGAATTTTTTTAAAGAATTGAAATAAAGAAAATTTACAATTTTATCACCAGGCGAGCATCAACTAAATCTAAATGACATATTAATTTATTAAAGAAAAAAAAGAAAAAACGTGGCATAAAATAAACCTGATGAAAAAATAATGTGTTTAAAAAAATTAAAACATTTGGTGCTTTTTTAAACATGTAATAAAAAATTCCTTTTTATTTATTTATAGTATCTCTATGGGTGATCAGTGGGGTTAGAAATTTGTCGGCTTAGAAAATTGCTTCATAACTTATTTTTATTAAAAATAATTAATTTTTTAAAAACGTGGTCGTTCATCACTAATTAAGAAAGAAAAGAATTAAGAAATATTCTGAATATTAAATAAATTATAATTTTTAAAAAATATTGCAATTCAGTTGCAATTACATTACAATATTACATTCATCATGTCATTGCTAAATTTAAAATTTAATCTCTGAAGAAAAATTCCAGAACTGAAATTTATCCGACATAAAAAATGTGTTAAAAAGTGTAACTGCTATTTAAGGAAAAAAAATTAAAATTCACTGAAATAAAATCAATTTAACACGTGTCGATTATTATATAAGAAAAAAATTAAAAAAACGATTTCAAATTAAAATTTTAAAAAGAAATAATGTTCTTTTACTTTCCTTTTTAAAAAATATTTAAATTTTTTAAAAATGTAATCAATCTCTCACTTTTCATTTCATTAGAAAAAAAACATTGATTTCTTTTAATAATTAAGTGAATTTAAGTATATGAAAAATGTTTAGTTTCCTCCTTTTCCCCCATAAATCAGTGAAACCCAAAGTTAAAAAATAAAAAAAAAATATCCCTTTCGGTTGTCCGTAAAATAAAATAGACAACCACAAGGTGTTTTTTTTTTTTTTGGTACCCCTATTATTTAAGAGCTTGATTTACCCTTCCCAAAAATAAATGTAAACAAATCATCGATTGTGAAAGATAGCAGTAAACGACAAAGACATTTCTGAACAGCAAGAGGAAGATAAAAAGCACATGCTTAACAGGTGAAGATAAAATTTCAATATAATTCAAGTTCTCTCTTTTTTATATTGAAAAAAGAAGAACCTGCATTAAAGATGCTCTGGAGAGCCACACGTCTGTACAGTAGAGTAGAAAAGTATGTGGTACTCAATATTTATTATCAGACGACAAAAGTAAAAATAAGGACTTGCCTTGGAGTGAGAATTTATAGACTTTAAAGGTAGACTCTAAAATTTATAGAAATATTAAAGAATTGAATAATTAAGTCATGAAAGAGAGGGAAAAAAGTTACTTACTGAGCAAACGTAAAGGGTCCATTTTGCCCACTATGGCAGGCAGCAACCCGTGCGAGATTACTGTGCAAAATACATAGATGAGCAAAATAATTTTAAACAATAAAACACAATTTATAAATTGTAATTAACTTGTGATAAAAAGAAAAAAATTATTTGATTTTTTGTTGACAATATTTTATTTTATAACAGTTTTTTACATCTGCTTTTTCGTAATGATTTTTGTTCAATGAATGAAAAGCATTTCTTCAAGGCCGTATAGAAAAATGTGCAAATCAATCTCTCTCGAAGAAAGTTTGTATTAGTAAAAGCAGCAAGCTGGGGAAAAAATATATATATTATATATATATATATATATATATATATAATTTCGAGGATCCATCTAAATTAATTTGCTGCTTTTATTAAAGGAGATTAAAGAGGAAAGTTTTTATTTTAAATCACAATAAAGGTTTTCTTCTTCGGTGATGTCTTCATCTGGGAACGTCTCTAAAAAAAAAAGAATGAAATGGTCAATTTCTTTCTTCAATTGTCGAAGGTATATTTAATTTATTTATGTTTTTTCTTAAAGAATTATTTTGGGAGAATTTACGATAATATTGTCTTCTTTTAATTTACAAATTAATCTTCATTTGTTTTTTTAAAATTAATTTTTAAACTTTCCGAAAGGGATGCCCTTGATTTTATTTTTAACATAATAGAGTGGAGAAGAGTACATCGATTTTTTAAATATTTCTCTTTTTCTTTTCTTTGTAATAAAAATTCTCAGATTTTAATTTTTTAAGGATTTTTTTTGTAGTTTAGATAATTTTAATGCCTAGACCCTCCAGTAATAAATAAGCTATCAAAAGATACATGACGTTTCGAGAGGAGATGATGATGATGATGATAGCTGTCGGTTTCTATATTTTTGGGGTTTTTTTTAGCTTTTCTTTTTAAAACTCTAAATTGAATTTTCGTTTTTGATTTTAATCAATTCACCCCAAGCAAGGAGATAATGCCACTAAGACGCAAAAAAAATCTACACTGGGAGTAAAAGAGAATAAAAAGACATTTTTTTTTTTTTTTTTTAGAAGGAATCGGAAACGAAACACAATCCTAAACAAGAGATAATGAAGAAATGCATTGAATTAATTTTTTTTTTAATCAGTTCACCCCAAGCAAGGCGATAATGTCACTGAGACGCAAGAGGGCTATTGGAAATGAAAGAGAATAAAAAGAACTAGTTAGAAGGAACCGGAAACCCAATCCTAAACAGGGAACAAGGGATCAAAAATTCCATGATTTTTTAAAAATGAGCTGTAGTTTCAACCTTTATTTATTTATTATTTTATTGCTATACCTGTTCAGGATAATTGTGGATTATGTTTCTTTATTATTCCTGAATAGCTATAACTTCTTGGGAAAGGCTTCTTGTTCCCTACACCACAATCTTTAGTTCAGAGTAGTCCTTCTCCTAGACTAGCTGCCATCCAAGGCCAAAGAGTTAGTCTATTCTGCTGCTGACTGATAGCTGAGGAGAGGAATGGATGGATTCATACCTTTCCCAAGGAAATTAGTGTATAGTAAATACAATAGATTAGATTAGGCTGGAATTTGAACTCAGCTGGCTGCTTCCATTCTTTGCACTATCTGTTACTCTTTTTACATGTTCATCTAAAACAGATTCTAGCTACTAATATAATTTCTCTTTATCCAAGTAATATCTTTAGGGTCTGTCCCCTTGTCAGTTTTCCATCAGTCTCATTACTGGAACAGCATAATGAGCAGTGCCCGATGTACAGAGAGGCTGCAGTCCAGGAAACCCAATAAAACTAAAAAAAAGAACAGAGGAGATTTGTTTATTTTCAGATTTAATGGAGCTCCTTTGAACCAATTTAGCATATTTGGTCCTTTCTAGTTGGGTCTTTTAAATTCGATGGGGCCCTGTAGTTTGGATGAAGGAAGAAGAGAAAATTGTATGCCACTTACCTCGCGGTGGTTGAGAAGAAGCAATAATGACAAGTGATTTCTTTTATAGAAAGATATTTTGCAGAAAGAGACAAATTATGAAAAGGAAGAAAAATTATAAAGCCCGACCAAAAATAGAAGTTGGATTTTTTGTTCGTTTCATACAAGAAAGGTTGTAAGAGAGGAAGAACAAGATTTAAGAATAAGGAAAGACTAGAGGTTCTGGGAGACGTTTTATTTTTTGAACCACAAGCTATTTTGGCACATGACTATGGCTGTTAATTTTTTATGTGAAGAAATCAAATTTGACATTGGCGGGAATTTCATACATTCATTTTTTTTTTCTTTTTGATAAATTAAAAAAAAAAATTGTCTTTTAAAACAATTTTTATTATTTGAGAGCCCAGCAGAACAACAATGTGAATTCATTTTGTGTTTATATTACATAATTATAATTATTAAATTAATAATTTGTAATATTAAATGGGTGAATTAATGTTTAAAAAGAAAGTAAAAATACAAATTTTCTTTTTGAACTGAAACAGACTTTAAACTAGCAAACTTTATGGAAAGTTTGAGAACTGAATAGAAAATTGCACATTACATTTTATTTAATTTTTTTTTTTTTTTTTTTTTTACACACAAGTAAAATAAATTTACATCATACTTAGGTGTTATTACGACCTACAGATTTTAGTTTTACTAATAGTTTAAAATCAATAGATATTTATATCTTTTTATCATTTGTACCAGGAATGGAAAATTAAGTTTTAAAAAAAAATCCAAAGAATCATTTTTGGAATCAGAAACTAGGTTAAAAATTCTCTGATATGATTTTGATACCCTAAAAAGTTCTGATATTTCTGATTCTGATTAATTGTCCCATTACTAGTTTATATCATTGACCAAATTCAATATCGGGCTTCAACTGACTGCATTCCACTAAAAGCCATCTGTTTTTTAGATAAAGAAAGGTTATGAAAGACATGCTGTAATTCAATGTAAGAAAACTTTCTTATATAAACTGGCCAATACTCAAAATCTAGTCAAAATAGACGGTGCCATGTCTAAGGTCACAATCTATTACAAATTACTACTAGAATTATTTTCCTACTTAAAGGCAGTCAACCAGGATACTTAGAAAGATTAATAATTCTTTACTCCTTATTTACTTTTAAATTCTTCAATTTCTTTTCATTAGCCCATTGTTAGTTATCATCAGAGTATATTGGTTTATGCTCAAAATTTTCAGCAAAGAAGATACCATGGCTGCAAAGAAGTTACCATGGCTGCAGAATCACAATGGCCACTTGGCAATATAAAATCTCTATAGAATCTAATTACCTCACAGCTTGCTGATGTTGACTTACACTGGCCATGAAGATCAAAAACACCACAAAATGACAATACAGAAAATAATATGTTTTGGTAGTGCTGGAACAGGAAGTAACAGATCAACAAAATGAAATGAGAGGGTGCTGTACAGGTCTGAACAAGTTATATGACAATGGACATCACTAACTCAGCATCAGAAAATTCGTTTTTTTATACAGAAATTTATGCCATGAATATTATAGATTTTACCAGAGGAAAAATTTGTTTTGTCAAACTAGGTGTGAACTACAGTATTATTATTTTGAATTTTACAAAATTACCCACTAAAATCAGTCTAATTTGAATTTCTAAGTGATTTAAAATGAATGACATGTGACAAACCATTTAATTAACTTACAATTTACAGAAAAAGATCAAAATTACACAAGATTTAAAATTCATCCAATTAGTAATCTGCAGAGTTGCAGAACATCACTGGAAAATAGAAAAAAGTTAAGGAATCAGCACAAATGCTAGGTAACAAAACTCACCTAAGCCAGCCAATCATAGGCATCAATACAATATGGGAACTAGTAATATAGAGAGCCAGAGAAACAAAACAATAACAAAAATTCATTCACTGATATCCCCAGGGACAAATGCCCCAGGCAATAAAAGTACTGAAGATATATTGAACAATAAAAAAAAAAATGTTAAAAATTCAAATTTCAGGCACACTGGGTTGTATATTAATATTTTTTGTTTTATTATTTAAATTAGGTTCTTCAACTACTTTCAGCCAGTATTCAGAAAATCCCCTGTTAGTAGCAATGAACTACAGGAGTTAATGACTGTCTTTGAAGAAAGTAAACTCTGTAGTTTTCATTTGTTTTTTGTTTTTTTAGTGTTCATTTTGGTCAGCCCTTGTCCTGGTTAAACTGCCCCTTTCAAGTTCTTTTAAAAATAGAGGCTGAGAGATTCATGAGTCTCAGAATTCCCTCCTTAGTCATTTTAGCAGCTTTATTGGCTGCTGGGAAGGGATGTGTGTGTTTTTAGTGTATGTTATCTTTTAGAATTTGGGGTGCATGTGTATTTATTTGTGTGAGTGTGGGAGGCCTCATTACTGCTGCAGGCATGTCTGTCTAGTGTGGTTGAGAAAAGTGGCTGGGGGTTGATCTATGGCATTATTTATTAATTTTATTTGTGTTGTTTAATCTGTGGTTAAATCTATCTGGACAAAGTGTTTTCAGGCACAAAATCCACTTGTCTTCATGTTCCTCTAGTATTTTTTCTAAGGTTATCTTTTGTATCTATTTGTATTTTTTCAGTAATATGGAAATTTGCATGGATATTGATATCATATTTTTCTAGGTGGACATATTGTTTTACAGGTAATAATCTTTTGTGGGGAGCTGACTTAATCTGATTCCGATAATTATTAATTCTGTCATGAAAGGGCCATTCAGATTTTCCCACTTATTGTTTCTGGCATAGTGTACATTCTAATAAGTAAATTATGTTATGACTTCTACAGTTAGAGTTGCGGTAGATTTTGAAAGTAGTTTTAGTGGCTGAGTTAGTAAACGAATTGGTGTCTAATGTGGTTACAATATAGGCTCCTTTTGTTGTTACATGGTTGGGAAAATCCTGTTGTTTTTATTCTTGGTCTATTAAGGGTTACTTTATTGTTTGAAATTTGGTTACTACCTATAATTACCTTAAGGTAATTACAGGTAGTATATGATATGCTAGAAGGGTGGGTTACTCAAACAAATTTTTAGGTTTGGTTTAAGATGTAGTATTTCCCAGTGACTTTTGATTATCTGAGATAGCGGAGAAAGAATGGTGTTGAAAGTGGTTACTAGAGAGATGTTTCTGGATTTATTTTTAGTATGTTTCCTTAGTTATTCATTGTTGGAACATATCCTTCTGAGTCTAAGTGCTTGTGAATAGGGAAGGTTCTCCTTGAGGTGTTTTGGGTGGGAAGACTTAAAGTGTAAATAGTTGTGAGTGTCAGTGATTTTTTTAATGTGTAGTGTTGTTTGTAGTTTTCTGTTTTTTAATGATGTAGATGCAGGTGTCTAAAAATGTTACTGATCATGTTGATTTTTCTTGGTCGAACTCTTTTATATATATATATATATAATATATATATATATATATATATAATTATTTATTCGAAAATAATAACATAAATATGTTATAAAATCACTACAAAAATAGCCATTTTGTTTCAACACTTCTGGTGTCTTATCAAGTGATGATGTTGAATGTAGAATAAATGGTTTTAACCTTTTAAAACCCTTATTTTACATTCAACATCATCACTTGATAAGACACCAGAAGTGTTGAAACAAAATGGCTATTTTTGTAGTGATTTTATAACATATTTATGTTATTATTTTCGAATAAATAATTATATTTGCTCTACTCTGTATTGAGCACTCTTTTAAGAATAGTATTTGTTGGTTATTGGAATTTATTCCGTATACACCAATCCTATACTTGGTATATATATAATTTGTGGTCCAAAGGTAGGCTTACAGTTGTATCACTATTTGTTTCACATTTTAGATCTAATTTATCCAAACCAGTATTCCAAACCAGTATTCCATATCACTTATTCTTGTTTGGGAAATGTTATTAAGCTTTTCTAATTTCTGTTTGAATTTTTATGGTTTTTTATTTTTTTATTTTATTTACGATAAACACGTGCATATAAGATGCTGAAAGCGAAAATCGCACAACAGCTCATGACATCACACATGACCACGAGAGAGTGAATGCGATGAGTATTGAGTATGGAAAGCCGTTGGTATGAACCAATGGATTCTGTTACTAATTATAGGCATTTAAGGATATTTTTGGAGATTTCATAGTTTATTTTGTTCAGGTTAGGTTTCAACTGTTTTATATATATAGCTTCAAGAATTTTTAGTTTTTGTTTATTGTTTTCATGTTTAAGTATAGTTGTGTTTTCGACGAGGATTTTCCGGAATTGTGTATGCGGCCAGGCATGTTGTTTTAAATGCCTAAAAATGTTAGAGTTATCATTCAAATGTAGTGTCAATCGTCGTGAAAGCGTCATGTGTGACGTCATGAGCTGTTGTGCGATTTTCGCTTTCAGCGTCTTATATGCACGTGTTTATCGTTGCTTGGAAATCATTCATGTAAACAAAAACAGACTATCATCAATTTCTTGCTCGTGTATTGCTTAATATATTGTGTAATTGTCATCTTTTGATAATGGCTTATGTAAGCCGAAAGCTCAGATTGGATTAAAAATATGTATCAATATTGTGATTTTCTTTCATTGTTGATAAGCTTAATAACATTATCATTAGATAATGTTATTAAGCTTATCAGACGATATGAAAAGAACTTACAAAAAATATATAGACAACACTTATCTATATTATTTAATGAAACATGTATGAATATATATATATATATATATATATATATATATATACATATATATATATATATATATATATATATATATATATATATATATATATATATATATATATATACAAAAACCTACATATATTCTAACAATATTATCTTATTGATGATAAAATACAGTAAAAGTTCATAATAATTTTTTTTTTAAAAATAGCCACACACAGTTGTTGATTATGTCTATAAGCAATTAAAAAATCCTTATCAAACAAAAGTAAATTTTAGTTAGTATCAATAATACATTACAAGACACTAATATATACATACATATACATATACTAGGACATACAAACATACATTCACATATACAAATATATTAGGTCATCCCATAAGTTCTGTCCGAATTTTAACTTTTTGTTAAAATGAACGAAATTTAAAGAGTATTTTATAATGTCTAATGGAGCTGAACATTATTTTTATGTTTAGATGCATTTAAACTGATCAAATCTTATTTCAGAGAACAATAAAATAAAAAACAATAAATTTTGTTTGATTAAAACCCTGCTAACATGGAAGTACCCAAGAATCATTTGAGGCACATAATGCTTTATGAGTTCAAGAAAGGAAACTCAGCAGCTGAAGCGACTAGAAACATTCCCTCAGTTTATGGAGAGGAATGTGTCTTACTTCTTACTTTATATATATATATATATATATATATATATATATATATATATATATATATATAAAAAAAACCCAAAACCCAGCTTACTAACATATATCACTTATATACACACATACACATCCAGCAGTACAAACACACATACATATATATACAGACACGGATAACACTGTGTAGGTACACAATACACATTCATATCAACAGAATGACCATCAGGTTATAAAAGTAATAATCTATTAAATTTACAGTAACATATTATCATTGAAAGTATACAACCCCTATAATAAGTTAAATTTATAATGGTGTTTAGTTAACTGTTAGTTCATATCTTTGATTTAAGAGATCAGTCTTATTTTTAAATCTAATTATTTCAAATTTTTCGTTAAGACATAGGTAACACGGGGCATATAGGGAGTTACATGTCCGGGCTTTCTTAATCAATTCCCATTTAACCGTAGGTGTTTTATTCTTTTCTTTTAGACTTCAAAAATACTTGGATAATGAAGTTATGTATTTATAGTTACTGTTATTAAAAGATTGCATATGCCCCTGCCAACGTTCCTTGAATGGTTTCATGGTGCTACCAATGTAAAAAAAAATTTATATTTGGATTTTCTAGTGTTGAGATTGTACTAAGATAAACTACAGAACTAGTCAAACAATTATTTTTTAGTGGACAATTATTAGGATTCCTACAATTACATAAGTTGTTATTCGTGTCATTATACTTAGTATTGCTGCTTGCAACCTGGTGAGTAATCAAGTTTTTTGAGTCCCTATACTTGTTAAAGACTCTGTTGTTATGTTTTTTAATTATTTTCTCTAGGTTATCTGCACAATTATAGCTTAATTTAAGGGTATTAGGATTAAATATTTTACTAAGTGGGTTAGTTTCTGGGTTGGGAAATGTTTCTTGATGAGGTTTAGAAATATACGTCCTAATTTAGTTTTAACTATTATATTGAAAGGGGGGGTAAACCAGATGATCTTTCTGGATCTTCTTTTCTTATTACGGTTGCAATTAACCGGGTTTTTATATTGAATAGTGGTATCTTTGTATCAACTGTTTTTGAGTGCAGAATTGTAAAAATCCCGATGTTTATTAAAAACATCTTTGTTAGAAGAGTTAGTACTAATCCTAAATCCAATGGAGGAGGGTATGTGTTTGATAACTGAAGGGGGATGGTTGGAATTTGGATGCACGTATATTGGGTTGGAATTAACCTTCACATGTGGTTGGAAAGTGTTTCTAGCAAGGTCTAGGGTGACGTCTAGAAAATCTATTTGTTTAACATTAGTTGTAACTATTGTCCTAAGACCCAAATCCTTAAATACCCTATGGATCATTTTCCTAATACGGTCTACCTTAATTTTAGTGGAGTTTTTAACAACTAATAAGCCATCATCTCTATACAATCCTACACTATAGAATCTAGACAATGGAAGGCACTTAAATTGTACAAAAGAAATAATCCAACCAGGTCAGAAGCTTCCGCAGAATCCAAAGAACCCATTGAAATGTCAAAATTATTGTTGCAAGACTTTTTGGTCCACTGTTCATCCTTGTAGATCAGAAATATTGGAGTATTCCCGAGCGAAATCCAAGGCCAAAATGAATAGATTCTTCGATATAGAGGGATAATAGTTGATAATATCAAACTGTATGAAAGTACATTGTCCTTATATCGGATGTTAGTAAACCAGTTGATAACATCAGCTGTATTAATCTACTGTAATAGTCCAAGGGTGTTTTTTATGGAGTGGTTGGTTCTTTCCAAGATAGTCTTAGCGGATGTCAGAATTTGTTGGAAAATACATCCCTACCCATCCCTAAACATAACCCCGCTTTCGAATGTAACTATTAACTGATACAACGAAAATTGAAATTGAACAAGCTACCACCCCTTGTCTAGATGAGTGGATTTCTCTGTATCCTTGGAAACACCCAATTATGAATCTTTGCCGTGCCTTTAAAACTAAATTTAAAAAAATAAGTTACTCCAAAATTCGCTTGACGAGGAAATGGAACTAATGTCTTTAATTTAATAACAAAATTAAATTCGAAGCTTTTAGCTTCCATTTTTGAAACATAGTTATTACTGTGTAGCAAAAAAAACATTTTAAATCAGTTAATTTATAATATATATATATATATATATATGTAATTATGTATACATATATATATATATATATGTATATATATATATATATATATATATATATATATATATATATCAGGTGCCCAAAAAAGTTTTTGCTGATTTTTATAAGGGAAATTAAAGATGCATATTTAAAGTCTCAAATGTATTTATTCATCAAAATAGGAACTGAATAATGCCATTTTTGTAAAAGTCCTTAGTTTTACTTTGGAAAAAAGTTATACACTTCTGTTTTCAAGTCATCATTATTAAATGTCTTGTTCTTCATATGATTATCTATGCCTAAAAACAAGTGAAAATCTGTTGGGGAGAGGTCTGGAGAATACGGTGGATGAATCATAATCTCCCACTTTAGCTCTGCTATCTTGGCAAGGGGCATTTTGGCAACGTGTGGCCGAACATTTTCCTGGAGAAACAAAACTTGTTTTCAGTTTACTAATGCAAACTGTTTCTTCAACAAGTTTTCCTGAACTCGTTCAAGTTGATCGCAATATTTGTTAGCAGTTATGGTTTCACCCGTTTTTAAAAACTCATAGTAAATTATTCATTGACATGTCCACCAAACACACAGGAAAAGTTTTTTTGGAATGGTGTGGCGTCTTTGAAGTTTGTGGCAAAGGATCACCCAGCGATAACCAATGATGTTTTCTCTTAGAGTTTGTAGACATGATCCAATTTTTATTACATGTCATAATTCGATCAAAAATGGGTTCTTTTGTTCGTCTACTGTGATGAGAAGAGCACATGGTAAGCCTCTGCAGTTTGTTTGCTGGTGTTTAAGTATTAGGTTGGTGCAAAAATAATGTCCTTTTCTCACATGAAGTTGAACGTCAAAAAACGACATTATTTTTGCACCAACCTAATAATATGGCACCCATTTGCTTAATTTCCATTTCTTCCCCAGCAAATGCAGTCTTATAGTTTCATCACTTACATTAAACCTTGAAGCTAGTCCATGACATGTTAAACTTGAATCTGATACAATGGCTGCCATAAAGTCCTCATTGTTTAGGGATATTGGTCATCCAGCTTGAGGTTCATCTTCGAAGGTTTCATTGCCACAACGAAACTTCTGAAACCAATTACGTGCAGTTCATTTCTTATTGCACCTTCGCCAAAGATTGTACCTAGCTTACAAAAAGCACATGATACACTTGTACCAAGTTTAAACTTGTACAACAGACAAGCATCAATTACCAATTTTTTATCAGTTATTTTGAGGGCTCTAAAATGAGAAGTAAAATGATATTAGTTACGTAATAAAATACTAACTGAAACATTCAACAATGTACTTGTCAATACAAGTTGGTTCCTGTATACTTATGCTTGTTAGTAACTAAACAGCTGGGCCAGAAATGAGTTAACAAAAATCGGGGAAAAACTTTTTGGGGTACCTGAAAGTTGTATATATATATATATATATATATATATATATATATATATATACACACAAGTATGTGATTGGTGTATACAGAATAAATTACAATAACCAACAAATACTATTCTTAAAAGAGTGCTCCATACAGAGTAGAGCAAATATAATTATTTATTTGAAAATGATAACATAAATATGTTATAAAATCACTACAAAAATCGCCATTTTTTTTCAACACTTCTGGTGTCGTATCAAGTGATGATGTTAAATGTAGAATAAAGGGTTTTAAAAGGTTCTAATCAATCAAACAACCCTTGCTAATGGAAACACTGTTACATAAGCTGGAATGACCAATGAAAATACAAGTATACGAGAATTCAAAAAACTTGACAACGAACCAAGGTAATAATAATTATTCAATGCTTTAATATTGGGGTTTTATAACATTTATGTTATAATTTTCGAATAAATAATTATATATATATATATATGTATATATAATGTTGTTATTTATACATATATATATATATATATATGTTTTTATATATTTAATGTTTATATATATGTTTTTATATATATATATATATGAAGAAATATAGTCTTAAAGTGTGCTATATTTATGGGATAAAGTGCTCAATATCTGAGATAGAGTGTGTGTAAATATAAAATTGGACATGGAAGTCAGCACTTAGGGGCGATAGTCTGTTTCATGCTAGTGCAATCATCAGGCAATTTATATATATATATATATAAATGTTTATATATAAATGTTTATATATATATATATATAAATGTTTATATATATATAATATATAAATAAATGTTTATATATATATATATAAATGTTTATATATATATATATAAATGTTTATATATATGTAAATGTTTATATATATATAAATGTTTATATATATAAATGTTTATATATATATAAATGTTTATATATATATATATATAAATGTTTATATATATATATATATAAATGTTTATATATATATATAAATATATATATATATAAATGTTTATATATATATAAATGTTTATATATATATATATAATGGTTTTATATATATATATATATATATATATATATATATAGAGATATACATATTTTCTTAGTCAGTCTCTTTTTTTGTGCACCTGCTTTATGCAGGAATATTATACTGTCCTCTGTATAGAGCAGTGGTTCCCAACCACCGTGCTGCAGCACATTAGTGTGCCACGGAATGTACTAGTGTGCTGCGAAGAGATAATATCTAGAAGCCATTTAATTTCATTTTGTTTAATTAAGACATTCAATTTCTTAATCATGATGACACCACTCAATTCAAAATCGCCAAATTTCTAGATTTATCAGTCATCAACCTTTTCAATTTTGAGTTATGTAAAGAGGAAGAATTAGCAAGCCTTTCCAGTGATTGTGGTCTCAAATTGACTGTACACACAACTGCCATTGAACGCCTTTTGGATTTCTGTTATGGAAGAGTATCCAACTCTGAATAAAAAGAAGCCATCAAAATCTTACTGCAATTTTCAACTTCGTACCTATATGAACTGAGATTTTCTAACCTAAACAACGTTAAAAATAAAAAAACGTGAAAGACTTAAAAGTATTGAAGAAGAGTTAAGGGTGTGTCTCTTTCACATTCGCCCAAATATTGCAGTAGTTAAGAAGCACCAGACACAACTGTCCCACTGACATTCACCATTATTATTTTATACCCGATATTGAATACAGGATATGTTGATTTATGTGAATAAAAATTCTTCTTATATAATATTCTTTGTTTTTTATTATTTTATTGCAAAAAGGCTTTATGAGTGGAAAATATTTTTTTTTTTTGTGATAGGTGTGCCGCGAAAATTTAAAGAACTCAATAGTGTGCCACCATGTAAAAAAGGTTGGGAACCACTGGTATAGAGTCTGGTGTTATTGATATCAAAGATGAACCTTAGTTGCCAAAGTAGTTGTTGTGGTAAAGAAAAGAAAAAAGAAATTGTAAACTTGTAGTAGCAATAAATGCCTGCAATAGATTTCTTCTGTCTCTCGGATGCAACACTTGTAGCCAAATCACAGTTCAAACGATAGTCCATTGTAACAGTCCAACGGGCAACGTAGAAACAACAAAATGGGGTCACAAATAAAACCTTCACTTTTCACCAGCAAAAACACGTGTTCTTCCACCAAGCTCAGAAAACTCTGCCTGTAAGTGAAAAACAACGGCTTTTATTCACTGAGAGATTTTTCTGATTGGCCACACCATTCAGGGAGGAAAGGACATTAGCATAGATTCTGATACTTAAAGTAAATTTTTGCTAACTAGTTTTTGGTAAATTTTCTTTGGCAGATCGCACACAAAACACAAACTCTTTTTCGAGGTAAGTGATTATCTCTTTCACTACACTCCTCCCTGTCACATAAGTGACACCCAGGTACAAACCTCTTTATTCTTGAGCTTCTCTGGAGTGGGGCAACTGTTGGAGTGGATTGTGTGGTATGTTCAGAAGACTCGTTTTCTGAGGATTCTTCTGATCTGACAACCTCACACACAGAGTCTTTGCCATCTGAAGAGGTGCTAGCCCTATCTCCAATGGGGATTATTCTTTCACTTCCTGAGCACTTACTGCTAGTGTCACTTGCTGAAGTATCTGAACCTACACAGGGACGCAGGTCTTTTATGTGCCTTGGCATTCCATCAACCAGCACAGTGTGTGAGTTACTGATTCTATTGATATGCCCCACCCGGTACTGAGTTGTACACTGGCTATGTGGGGCTTTTACCCACACGCGATTACCCAGGTTGTATAGCGCTCATTCTTTTATCTGTTGTTGAACTCGTCGTGTCAATGCCTCTTAGCCAGACTGGTAAATCATGCTGGCTGGCACAGTTGAGGGTGACACATTGTCTATGGGGTAACGTTGTGCCAATACACTGCTTCCATTATGGAACACTGCTTCCTAGCAGTGATTCTCTTGATGCTCCGATGGCATTGCTCGATTATGCCATTTCCTGATGGGATATATGCACAGCGAAATCTGAGGTGCACTCCCCACAAATCCAAAATATCTTTAAATAGTCCACTGTGGAATGCAGTGTCATTGTCTGTGAGGAGTTCCGTTGGAGGTCCACGTTCAAAGAACAACGCCCGCAAGTGGTCAATCACACTTGCAGAATCCTGTTGATGCAGGCATTTCCAAATAGTGAACTGGGTTGGGCCACAGTCAATCAGGGTTAGATAGTGAGTTCCATTATGGTGGGTGATGCCCATTCCAACACAGTGCCACACTTTGCTCACATTCAATTGTCCTTTTGGCCATTGCACAGGTGCTGGGTAAATGGACTGACACTACTTGAATTCCCTGATGCCACTTTGACAATGCACAGATTTTAGTAGATCTGAGTTATGGTTACTCACTGATGTTGCACAGACATGTCCCACTGGCTCTACCTCTTTCTTAGCGTCAAGCCATCTCTGGGGCACGCTTATTAAATGATCTGCCTTTTTCCGATTCGATCTAACCAGCTGTATATGCACTGATAAGCTGAACTCACTTACCAATTTCCCCAGTGTGTCTAGCTGCCTTCGAATGAGCATTTCACTTGCAACCTTTGTACGTATCCTGGCCTCCCCCCCCGTAAGAGTGTCTACTATCCACATATGCATGCATGCATGCAGAATCCGTGAACAAATGCAACACACTTGCGCTCTACTGAAGGGCCACAGTTACTTCTTTAATAATGTCCATCCCAAGAAGCAAGTCAAAACCTAATAACGCGCTGTCCACGAGCAACACACTGACTGTGACGGGGTCACCGTTGTTGATATTGAGTTTGATGTTTCCGACTCTTTGGCTCCTGAGAGCTTTTCCATCGGCCGTTAGTAGGTCTATCTTTTGTCTGCTCCACTGCCGGCAAATTGATCCATTCGTGAGTGACCGAGAGCAATCTGAATCTACTAAAGTGGTACGCTTTATTCCATTGATGTGCACCTTAATCACAGGGAGTGCCTCTTTCATGCTCAGTGCAGTGGAAGAGACTGGCACTGATGTTGTGTGCCCCATTCCATTTCCTGGACACTTAGAGGCAATGTGACCTACTTTATGACATTGAAAACATCATAGATTGGGACGTGTCTTTTGTGTCAACTTGCTGCACATTTCTTCACACTGATAGCAGCAGTCTTTGGCAAAATGATTTGGCCTAGAGCAGTGATAGCAGGTGACATCACCATGGTGTCAGATGGCTGAGGTTGGATCCTCTTTGACTTCAACTGGTTGAATGACTGTAGCCATTGGTTCATCAGCCTCTTTCTTGTCAATCATGATAGCGCGGTCACTGGTCAACAACTGGTTGAGCGTCATGTCTTCCATTCTGGATGATGCACGGAGTATCTGCTTAACATGACTAGGCAATCCAGACATGAAAGCACAGGTCATCCATTCTTCAGGGAGTGGTGCGATTCTTTAATTCCACCAAAAATTCATCTACTGTCTCGCCAGGCTGCAGACAGCGCATCTGAAATTGGTCATAGGCCACAAACCAGTCGGTTCCAAATACAGTAGAGCACGCTTTATTTGCTCAATGTCACTTTTCCGTTCTTTGCTCAGCTGCCTATACACAGCAAGGGCGCCGACTTTCAAGCACAGTGGAAGAATCTGTTCAATCTTAGTGATCTTGCATAATTCTCAATCCACTCAACCACAGGCTGTCCACTTGTATCACTCCTGAATTCGGGAATTAGTTTTATGTCAAATGGTCTTTCTGCCATCTTGCTAGCGATAGAGTGCCAAAATAGCTTGTTGTGGTAAAGAAAAGAAAAAAAATTGTAGACATAGTAGAAATAAACTCCTGCAATAGGTTTCTTCTGTCTCTCGATTGCAACACTTGTAGGCAAAACGCAGTTCAAATGATAGTCCGTCGTAAAAGTCCAACAGGCAACATAGAAACAACAAAATGGGGTCACAAATACAAGCTCAGAAAACTGCCCATAAGTGAAAAATAATGGCTTTTATTCACCGAAAGATTTTTCTGATTGGCTACACTATTCAGGGGAAGAAAGAAAATTAACATAGATTCTGATACTTAAAGTAGCAGATTTTTGTTAACTACTTTCAGTTATTTTTTTCTTTGGCAGATCACACACAAAACATAAACTCTTTTTCAAGGTAGGGGATCTTTTTCACTACAGTAGGAGAATATTAACTAATTCACAAGCCTCCATCGAGTCAAACGCATCCATAGCAATGCAAAAATCAGGGTTGTTATGGTTAGTCTACAGGCAACCTTCATGAAACAGGATGGGTTTTGGGACCTGTTTTATGATATTAATGTCCTGGTTGATTATGGAGTAGCAATTGTTGGCCAGATTTATTGCAGCCATCAGTAGCTTCTCGGTGATTGATGGGTAGAATTTGAAAATACCAAATTGTATAAAAGAGCATTCATTTTATTATTTTAAAGAAGCAACCAATGGCATCAGCTGTATTATGCCACTGGTTGGTACCCGAAGCATTTTTTGTATATCTGCAGAGGCTTTTTCAAGGATTGCCTTTTGCTTATTTTGCCAATATTATTTTTGGAGGGATTGAATAGTCGAATTGTGGGTTGTACAGGAGATCCTCTTTGTGGTCTTTCATTGCAATAAATGCTTGCTGTTATGGACGCTTTTGTCAATTTTTAGCTCACTGGCTGTTTTTTTAGACTCGCTGCTGATAGAAATTTCCCAAAGGTCAGGCACCTTTTTATAAATCTTCGTGACCTCCTCCCTGTTAATGGCTTTGTGATATGTGTCAGCGTTGATATGATAGTGGTTGCCTGTTTTGTCTGACTTGAGAATAATCTTATCAGATTTGTTGATAGTGGCAATGTCTTTATACATTTTATTCCGAATGTCATTTGTGGTGTTAATGCATTTGATTTGATTCATAACAGAGAATAAGTCCTTCTTGAAGCCCAGGAGCTGCTCATCACATGGGGGTGTTTTTGCAACTTAAATCCAAAGGATTCTGTTTCATTCCGATTTAGGTGTTCATATTTGCACTTGGCAAACAATAGTTTCTACCTCATCCTTTTTATGATGTTCTCTGTTTTGTGTAGTAGAGTCAACTCATAATATTTTTTACTGTTCTTAGCGGAGTCGTCCAGGTTAAAAGGTTCCATATTCCAGTGACAGTTACGGTAGGAGGTATAAGGGTTATGTTACACCTATAAAAATGCTTGACTAAAAAGCAAAATATGAATATAATCAAATAAATAAATATATATAAATGTACATGCAAGTATTCACATGCAAATATATATATATATATATATATATATATATATATATATATATATATATAGGTGTAAATAAAATAGTGTTCAATGCAAAATAACAGTGCTATTAAGTATATATTAATATAAGATTCATATTGCATTGAGCACTATTTTATTAACACCAGCACTCAATGTTCAATATTATATATATATATATATATATATATATATATATATATAAACACTATTATATATATATATATATATATATATATATATATATAAAACACTATTATATATATATATATATATAAAACACTATTATATATATATATATAAAACACCCAATTTTTTTTCAGTTATTTTATCCATATATTATATATGTATATATGTATATATATATATATATATATATATATATATATATATATATATATATTGGCCATCTCAGCCATGGAATGTGTCAATGCTCAAACATAGTTGTATAATCCCTTATCAATTCAAATCTTTCACAGATTGTCAGGACATAAATATCCTGAGGGTCTGAGAAAGATATGGTTCAACAGATCTTAACTTCACTGGAAAAAATGTATCAAATATTTACTATTATTTTATATGCATATTAAATTTTTTTACATACTTTTAAATACTTTCTCTTCTGGTAAAAAATCTTTATTTAATAAATATGATGTTGAACATATATTTTATAGGCTTGATGATACTAATATGGACTCTGTTTTCTACATGAGTTATGTAGAAATTGGATAAAGTGGGACTAAAAGGTGAACCCATAGCTACACCACCAGTCTGTATGCAAATATTACCATAATTATCATAATAAAACATGTGTCATGCAAGATAAAAAAAAGTTTAGGCTGAACTATTAGTCTCATATTAGGAGGTGGAAGTGAAAAATGCTTATATATGTTTTTTTATTAGTGCCTGTGGTTTCTTTGACAGGGACATTATAGAAACAATCTCACTTGTTGGCTATTGTGGCATGTGGAGGCTGCTTTACTTTGCTTGATTCAGCAGCAACAGCAATGGAAATAATCAGCAGGGTACAACCAGAAGTCTCGGAGGTCATAAAAGCCTTGACCAAGCCCTATTTGGCCTCTTTCTCATTTTTCATTTTTCAGTGGTCGCAACCTTCAAGCCCAACTTGAATGGCTACACATAACCATTGTTGCAGAAGATGAGGATTGTCCTAGCAGCTTGACTCAGATTTCTTGTTCCTCCCATGGGAACTGACAGAGAAATCTCCCTTTGAGACATCTACCAAAGGAGAACTAGTCACAACCCTTACTGCAGAAAAACTTGTACCAGTCTTAGCAGTTTCACACTTAGATTTCTCGTTCCTCCTGTGGGGACTCTGTACAAAACATCTACTCAAGATCTTTATTAATTGGGAAACCCCACTTTTTCTCCCCCAAAATACTACTATTTGCATTCTTTTTCAACCAGAAATAAAAGCTGTTGAACAGTTATTTCAAGCCTTGGGTTTTCTTCATTCCACTCATATTGCTGAGCCCAAACACACACAACCAGGAAAACTTCCTGCAACATGGCTAAAGAGCCTTTCAATGTTTAACAGGGTAAGGATCCGGTTATTAGGTTTTATTTGAGTGCAGTTTTAAAGAATAAAATGAAGGCTTAAATTGTCAGACAAAATATCCGCATGTTGCATGCTATTGTTTTAAAAAAAAAAAAACTCCCCACTAGACAAAATTGGTAAACATACAAATTTATTTCCCTCCTGGCCAATCCTAATCATTGTGAGTCTGGTAAACTCTGCTTTAAAAACTCCTGTGTTTGTCACCTTGGTGGATTAATTGATCTGTTAAGCTTTACAGCAGTATTTTAAAGAAATGTTTTGGGTGGAAATAGCGCTATATTTATTGGCTAAATATGGTAGGATTAGTTGGTTTAAGGTTTTGGATAAGTGATATACAGAGATAGGGATTTATGGCAAGCTCATGTTGTGTGTTTCTTTATATAGCATTTCTTACATAAGAGTAGCTGGGATTTTACTCACCTCCAATTTTGTGGAGTTTCATGGATCCAAATTCGGTTTTATTAGTTGTGATAAATTAATTTATCTCTGCCGTGAGGAGATTAGTCCCGTGTCTTTTTGTGTAACAGAGAATTGGGTCAACCTGATAAGTGACTCTCAGTTGGTTGCATATGGTGTTGTAAGCACAAGGAGTTATGTCCCCTTCCACAATGGGCTGTTGAGAGAAGACATTCTACTTAGAGTAAGGTGGCGCTATTTGCATATGAACAATACTGAGCAGTTGTTAGTGATTCATCAGCATGGGTTTGGGATTAGGAGAGCTATATAACACTAGTTTTTTTCTCAGTTGCGGGGGAGTGCTCTCAACATGTGGACATGCAAAAACCAGATAAAATAAACAGATTTTGTTTTGAAACTGTTTTACACCAGATGTCATTTACAGGATATGCATGTATCTTGAATTATGTTAAAATTAGTCATTTCCCAACAAGGAAACATTTGGTGTTGTAAGCACAAGGAGTTATGTCCCCTTCCACAATGGGCTGTTGAGAGAAGACATTCTACTTAGAGTAAGGTGGCGCTATTTGCATATGAACAATACTGAGCAGTTGTTAGTGATTCATCAGCATGGGTTTGGGATTAGGAGAGCTATATAACACTAGTTTTTTTCTCAGTGGGGGGGGAGTGCTCTCAACATGTGGACATGCAAAAACCACATAAAATAAACAGATTTTGTTTTGAAACTGTTTTACACCAGATGTCATTTACAGGATATGCATGTATCTTGAATTATGTTAATATTAGTCATTTCCCAACAAGGAAACATTTGGAATTCAGTGATCAAGCAGCCAGTACTGCTTTCAGTTGAGATTTATAAAATCTTCCTCTTCAAACAATTTTTCAGCAAAATAGGTTTCTCAAGTCCAGTAACTGTTATTGCTTTTTCCAGTATTGATGGGGGTTTCCTTTCTGACCTTTTGTTTGAAGTAGTGTGGAATCTCAACATCATGATTATGTCATTATTTTCTCTTTGAATTACATATGCTATCCATTTTAGCCGTTGCTAATGTTGGTAGTCCTCAAGTGATGTGGTTTCTATTATTTGGTTCAGTTCTTTGTGATTCTGTAGCACCAGTCCACAATGTTCAAAGAACGATGATCTTTGCCAAGACTGTCAAGCTTCACTGGCTCAGAGCTATTATTTTTAGCCATTGATCTTAGAAATCAGTTGTAAACAACTGACAGTTTAGATATTTCTGAACATGTTTGGCACCATGCATGGCATCCATCTAAAATTTTTGATTTGATGAGGCTATTTAAGAACATGACTCAAGTTTTCAGTTTAATGTATGTTTTGGCTTTTTAGCAATTTACGATGTTGAGCAAAACTATTTCTGGTGCAGCATGTTCTCCTATGTTCGATTTCCTTTTCTCCTAAACTAAATTCGTTATGATTGATGCATGAACTGAGGTGTTTTGTATTTGCTAATTCCACAGCCTAAATTTTGATGATGGATTCAGGGTATGCTTCATCAGTGCTTTCATTCCAAATGTGCTTTTTTTAAGGTTTTATCTTTGGTCCTATTTCTTGGAACACTTAGTGTAGCAATATGAGTCATGTGAGATCTTGTTAAATTGAAAACAGCTACGGAACATTTGCTTTCAACCAATGTTTATCAGTAAGTGAAGTCAAAGTAGATAGCAAGAGGCTCTGACAGAGAGAAAGTCATGGAAGGAAGATAAATTACTTTTTTAGATAAAGATGACAAGACAAAGGAAATTTTTATCTATAAAACTGACCATCCCATGAAAAGACACACAGAAGGGGCTAAGTGAGCATTGCAGAATGGACAGGGTAGACAGCTGCTGGATTGTTCACTTCCCCCACTCACACCGCATCTCTACTTCAGGTTACAACCTAAGAATAAAATCTAGTTTACTGCTAGAAATTGTTTTGTTTTTTCACTTATAGGTAACAATCTGAACGAAGGGTAATTTTTAAGCCACAAGAATTTTACTGGAAGAAACTACATCCTGTCAATGAACCTGATATCTGGTCTGAGCTGCAATGTAATATTAGTGCTAAAAAAATGCTGTGATTTAGCCAACACAATCTTTTCTTAATAACAATATAAATCTAATATAAAACTTATAATGTAAACCTTATAACAATTTTACTTAATAACAATATATTATAATAATACAAATATTTCTTAATGCTGTCGCAGTTAGCTCCTCCTCATTTCCTTAACCCTTCAACAGGGGTCTCTCTCTCTCCTGGGAGTATAAATACTGGCTGACCTTTTGCCTCTTCCTTTTTTTACGGCTTCGCACACGTGCGGCCAACTGCCTCTCCTGGGGCCCCCCGCAACCTCGCGTGTGAGGGGAGGTAAAAAAAAAAACTTTCTCTTTTTCACTTACACCACTATGTGATCTCACACAAGCAGCGTTTCCCATATTCTGGGAACACGCTTACGCGTTCGTACGGACACTCAACGCTCACACAACTTTCCATACAACACTGTAACATTTTATTCATGTCTTCAATGTATTTGTAATTCGTGTATTAATCTATTTGTTATTAATATATATTTGTTTGCATACATGTATATCGGTCTTGTTTGTTTCTTTGCCTTCTTTGGACTCCATTAAAGTCCAACATTCTTATGTAGCTGGATCGGCCAGCGGAAGTCTTAACCCAGAGATACATCCACATCTCCTCTCTCTCACACTTCACCTACACCGCACGGACCACTACAATGCAATATGATAACAATATAATATAAATATTAATAACAATATAAATATAATAATTATGAATATTTCATAATAATATAAATATAACAATAATATAAATATTTCTTAATATAAATATTATAATATAAACTTATGTTAAACTTATAAAACTTATAATAACTATATAAAAATTGTCCATTTTACATTCAGTTGAAGCTTATAGTAATTTATCAATGTTGTCAAAAATGGTGACATACATGAAATTGAGTCCTTAATATTAAAGTTTCTAATGTGAGTTTTTTTCTTCCAATTATTATTATTACTATAATTTGCTTTTCAGGAGTCAACCATTTCATCTACTGGCTTTGAAAATACCTTCAAATAGTCTGCTCTTGTCATAACAAAAGTGTTGATACCTGGCATTGTATGTGCAAGGGAGGTAATTCTGTACTGTAGATAGAAAATAAGCAAATACACAGCATGATGACTAAAAGAGAAACAGAAAGCAATAAAAGCATTTAATAAATAGATAATGATTCAGTAAATAAAAACTATTAATATTTGATAAATAACAAATAATAATAATTTAATAAATATATATGTAGCCAGTGTTTGTGATGACATGACATCACTGGGTGGAGGGCTTCATAAACTGAGGTCAATGACTAGGGTAGAAGATGTTCCCTAATGTAATCAATGGCTACATGATGGTTCACTGTCATCAAATCACCACGAGGAAAGTTATCTGTAAAAGGATGAAAATTAAACAATTTTTAATGGGTTCTAATTTTACTGATCAATATTTGCAAATTTTTGGATTGCATTAAGAATGACAAAAGGCTAACTGAAGTCAAAATTGAGCCGGCTGGGGAAGCACATAAAAAGGGAGAGAAAGCCTATGTTACTTCTGTTGGGCAAATTCACTGATATTGGCACTGGTGTTACTTGTACTATTCACTATTACTTTGAATTTCTCTTTGTTAAGTTCCATTCCATATGTGTCAAATTTGTTGCTCAGGTCTTGCAGTTTACTGTTACTGCCCACCATAAGGTCAATATCATCTGTGAAATGTAGGTTGCAGGTTGTGGTCATGGAGGGTTTCCTGCATAATTCTCTCCAAAAACTGGTTGAAGAGTGTTGGAGAGAGTAGGCATCCCTGTTTAATGCCAATAGTCATCTGGAAGAACTCGTGGGGAATTAAAATTACTATAAATAAATAAAATAATACTGAAAATTATAAATAAAATAAAATAAAACAATAGCATAAAAATGTTGTATTAAATAAATTAAAAATAATAAAAATTCTCCCGGCATGCAACAAAAACTGTTGCTGCTAGAAATATGGACATCCCACCAAAAAGACATTAAATTCAATTTCTTACCCACGAACCTTGGTACGTGCAGCACATGGCTGACTTTTCTCTGTGATATGGCTTGGAATACTATGGAGTAAACTCTCCCTTTTATCACATGTACCATAAAACAATTGTAACCTAAAAAAGACACCAATACCCACAAAAATATCAATAAATTGTATGAAATTAACATGCAATTTACCCTGCTTTTCCTATTATTTGTGTACATTTTATTTCCTGTCACAAAGCTAATTTCTTCTGTTATGATATGAGTGACAAACCCCCACAACCTTTTGGTGACCACTGACGTGTATGAGAAAAATAAATTATTCACCCACAAACTCTCCCACTTGGTTCCTCAAGAGAACTGCACTGGTTGCATGGCCATAGAGGGCCTCGATGACTTGTATGAGCCTTTCTTTGATGTTGAATCCTCTGAGGACATCATGCCATACCTAATCAAATGCTTTCTTCATACTCCTCTACTCCACTCCTGTTCAAATAGACTAGGAAGGAGTGTGAACCAAATGATAGATAAACTCATATACTCCTAATATTATATATGGAAGTCAACCTCACCTATCTGGCATTGGGTAATTTCTTATAATTGTTTAACTGATATCTAGGAAGGGTTTTAACAAAAGGCAGAAAGTGACACTGAAATGCAAAGGTGCATTAGGATAGCGAAAATTGCCTTCCAGAAGCTAAGCAAAGTATTAAGAAATAAGAAATTTAATTAGAAACAAAGTGTAGAATACTTAACTGTTATGTAATATCAGTCGTCCTATATATCAGTGAATCTACTCACAGATGAGGCAACAGAGGGATGCTGAGAATACCTTGGAATGAACATGTGAGCACCAACTAAGTTTTAGAGAAAATGGAAACAAGAAATTTATACTTAACATCAAAAAGAGATAGTTGAAATTTCTAGGGCATATAATGAGGAAAAAGGGCTTGGAAAATTTGACATTCACAGAACATTGATGGCAAAAGTGAAAGGAGAAAACAATGCATAATCTATCTATCTAGCAAGCTTGTGTAAATGGATGGCAGAATAGGTTTTAGGAGTGATAACAAAATGACAAAATTTATTAAGATCTACAAAGGAGAGGAAATTGTGGAGAGCCATGATCATCAACAGCACATAGAAGAAAAACTGAAATGAATTTGTATTTTAGTCAGCTATTTCGTATTTGCCTTGTGAATCTATACCGGATTGATATTTAATAATGTTTTAATCAGTTCACCTGAAAATGATATCTTTCATCGTAAATCAAGTGATAAATGAAAAATATTTGCAGTACAGATTGAGCACTTTTATTTGATGTGTGACGCAGTAATTTTGGAAGAGGCGATTGTGTAAAATCGAAATGTTGGGAAAAATTCATTTTCTCCATTGTTTTTGCTTATACTCAAGCTCAGGATACTTGCCCAAACTACTGATATGCCACAGTCTACTTCCGATTCTCTATGATGTCGAGTGGATAGGTCACATCCCTAATTTTTATAGAAATTTTGGTGAAAAAAGTATGGTCTATTCTCAAGTATATATAGTAATTTAAATGATATCAACTTTAAAAACTTTTCTTTATAAACAATCTGTGAGGTATGTGTAAAAGTTTCCAGTAAAACATTATGCATTCAGTCTGTAGGTTTAAATAAAAGAGTGCTCAGAACTTTGGCATTCACCTGATAATAGTTTTCTATTTCAAGAAAACAAATTTTTCTTTTTGTCATTTTTTAAAAATAATTTTCAAGTTTGACAAATAATGAAAATGATAAAATTTAATTTTTTTTCTTCACATTTCCTAGATAGTTTTCAACCATTTCTTGTACAATCACCAAAGTTAGCCAATGTCAAGCCTGGTCATTACCTAGATGGGAGAGCACTTGGGAATATCAGGTGCTTGTTAGCTTGGATGTGCAGATGGTGTAATGTCTAACAGTTCAGAATTGGAAATTGGAGTGCTAAGTTCCAATTCCAGTCAGGTTCCTTATATTCACTTACATGCAAATGCACTTGGAAAAAGTATGAATTCACCTCTTCTCACTCAGCTATGGGTTAATTAGTAGTGCTGGTATCAGCAAATCATTATTGTTTCCAAAACATTCTTACTATCTACAAATATTTTCTGGCTTTAGATAACCTGTAAAAAGTTAATAAACCGTAAAAAAATCAAACCCAGATAGTTTTCATTTATTACAATAAATTTCTTATAATTTAAATCTTTTATGTGTTATTCTTATGTATCTACTAAGCTTAGTATGGCATAAGGCCAGAATTGTTGAGCACTCAATCGGTATCATAGTAATGATTTACAAGATGATTTTGTTAATCATTAGAACTTTATAAATTCAAAAGCATGTACAAATAAAACTATATAGTGCAAAAATATGCCTTTTTACAATAAAGGATATAAAAATATGCCTTTTTGTAATAAAGGATATAAAAATATGCCTTTTTACAATAAAGGATATAAAAATATGCCTTTTTACAATAAAGGATATAAAAATATGCCTTTTTACAATAAAGGATATAAAAATATGCCTTTTTACAATAAAGGATATAAAAATATGCCTTTTTGTAATAAAGGATATAAAAATATGCCTTTTGCAATAAAGGATATAAAAATATGCCTTTTTGTAATAAAGGATATAAAAATATGCCTTTTTACAATAAAGGATATAAAAATATGCCTTTTTGCAATAAAGGATATAAAAATATGCCTTTTTGCAATAAAGGATATAAAAATATGCCTTTTTACAATAAAGGATATAAAAATATGCCTTTTTGTAATAAAGGATATAAAAATATGCCTTTTTGCAATAAAGGATATAAAAATATGCCTTTTTACAATAAAGGATATAAAAATATGCCTTTTTACAATAAAGGATATAAAAATATGCCTTTTTGTAATAAAGGATATAAAAATATGCCTTTTTGCAATAAAGGATATAAAAATATGCCTTTTTACAATAAAGGATATAAAAATATGCCTTTTTACAATAAAGGATATAAAAATATGCCTTTTTGTAATAAAGGATATAAAAATATGCCTTTTTGCAATAAAGGATATAAAAATATGCCTTTTTACAATAAAGGATATAAAAATATGCCTTTTTACAATAAAGGATATAAAAATATGCCTTTTTGTAATAAAGGATATAAAAATATGCCTTTTTGTAATAAAGGATATAAAAATATGCCTTTTTGCAATAAAGGATATAAAAATATGCCTTTTTGCAATAAAGGATATAAAAATATGCCTTTTTGTAATAAAGGATATAAAAATATGCCTTTTTACAATAAAGGATATAAAAATATGCCTTTTTACAATAAAGGATATAAAAATATGCCTTTTTGCAATAAAGGATATAAAAATATGCCTTTTTACAATAAAGGATATAAAAATATGCCTTTTTACAATAAAGGATATAAAAATATGCCTTTTTACAATAAAGGATATAAAAATATGCCTTTTTGTAATAAAGGATATAAAAATATGCCTTTTTACAATAAAGGATATAAAAATATGCCTTTTTACAATAAAGGATATAAAAATATGCCTTTTTGTAATAAAGGATATAAAAATATGCCTTTTTGCAATAAAGGATATAAAAATATGCCTTTTTGCAATAAAGGATATAAAAATATGCCTTTTTACAATAAAGGATATAGAAATATGCCTTTTTACAATAAAAGATATAAAAATATGCCTTTTTGTAATAAAGGATATAAAAATATGCCTTTTTGTAATAAAGGATATAAAAATATGCCTTTTTACAATAAAGGATATAAAAATATGCCTTTTTGTAATAAAGGATATAAAAATATGCCTTTTTGCAATAAAGGATATAAAAATATGCCTTTGTACAATAAAGGATATAAAAATATGCCTTTTTGTAATAAAGGATATAAAAATATGCCTTTTTACAATAAAGGATATAAAAATATGCCTTTTTGCAATAAAGGATATAAAAATATGCCTTTTTGTAATAAAGGATATAAAAATATGCCTTTTTACAATAAAGGATATAAAAATATGCCTTTTTGTAATAAAGGATATAAAAATATGCCTTTTTGTAATAAAGGATATAAAAATATGCCTTTTTGTAATAAAGGATATAAAAATATGCCTTTTTGTAATAAAGGATATAAAAATATGCCTTTTTGCAATAAAGGATATAAAAATATGCCTTTTTGTAATAAAGGATATAAAAATATGCCTTTTTGCAATAAAGGATATAAAAATATGCCTTTTTGCAATAAAGGATATAAAAATATGCCTTTTTGTAATAAAGGATATAAAAATATGCCTTTTTACAATAAAGGATATAAAAATATGCCTTTTTGTAATAAAGGATATAAAAATATGCCTTTTTACAATAAAGGATATAAAAATATGCCTTTTTGTAATAAAGGATATAAAAATATGCCTTTTTACAATAAAGGATATAAAAATATGCCTTTTTACAATAAAGGATATAAAAATATGCCTTTTTGCAATAAAGGATATAAAAATATGCCTTTTTACAATAAAGGATATAACAATATGCCTTTTTGCAATAAAGGATATAAAAATATGCCTTTTTGCAATAAAGGATATAAAAATATGCCTTTTTGCAATAAAGGATATAAAAATATGCCTTTTTACAATAAAGGATATAAAAATATGCCTTTTTGCAATAAAGGATATAAAAATATGCCTTTTTACAATAAAGGATATAAAAATATGCCTTTTTGCAATAAAGGATATAAAAATATGCCTTTTTGCAATAAAGGATATAAAAATATGCCTTTTTACAATAAAGGATATAAAAATATGCCTTTTTACAATAAAGGATATAAAAATATGCCTTTTTGTAATAAAGGATATAAAAATATGCCTTTTTGCAATAAAGGATATAAAAATATGCCTTTTTGCAATAAAGGATATAAAAATATGCCTTTTTACAATATCATTTTTGTAATAAAGGATATAAAAATATGCCTTTTTGCAATAAAGGATATAAAAATATGCCTTTTTGTAATAAAGGATATAAAAATATGCCTTTTTGCAATAAAGGATATAAAAATATGCCTTTTTGCAATAAAGGATATAAAAATATGCCTTTTTACAATAAAGGATATAAAAATATGCCTTTTTGCAATAAAGGATATAAAAATATGCCTTTTTACAATAAAGGATATAAAAATATGCCTTTTTACAATAAAGGATATAAAAATATGCCTTTTTGCAATAAAGGATATAAAAATATGCCTTTTTGTAATAAAGGATATAAAAATATGCCTTTTTGCAATAAAGGATATAAAAATATGCCTTTTTACAATAAAGGATATAAAAATATGCCTTTTTGTAATAAAGGATATAAAAATATGCCTTTTTACAATAAAGGATATAAAAATATGCCTTTTTACAATAAAGGATATAAAAATATGCCTTTTTGTAATAAAGGATATAAAAATATGCCTTTTTACAATAAAGGATATAAAAATATGCCTTTTTGTAATAAAGGATATAAAAATATGCCTTTTTACAATAAAGGATATAAAAATATGCTTTTTTGTAATAAAGGATATAAAAATATGCCTTTTTACAATAAAGGATATAAAAATATGCCTTTTTACAATAAAGGATATAAAAATATGCCTTTTTACAATAAAGGATATAAAAATATGCCTTTTTACAATAAAGGATATAAAAATATGCCTTTTTGCAATAAAGGATATAAAAATATGCCTTTTTACAATAAAGGATATAAAAATATGCCTTTTTGCAATAAAGGATATAAAAATATGCCTTTTTGTAATAAAGGATATAAAAATATGCCTTTTTACAATAAAGGATATAAAAATATGCCTTTTTGCAATAAAGGATATAAAAATATGCCTTTTTACAATAAAGGATATAAAAATATGCCTTTTTGCAATAAAGGATATAAAAATATGCCTTTTTGCAATAAAGGATATAAAAATATGCCTTTTTGCAATAAAGGATATAAAAATATGCCTTTTTGCAATAAAGGATATAAAATTATATCTTTTTTCAATAAAGGATGTACTGCAAAATAAGTACGCTGTTTTTACAATTTAAAATATAAAGTATGGTTCATGAAGTCACCAGAACGTCAAACAACATTAAAACAAATATAGAAACTGGAAAGGTAGTACTTCTGAGTGCTTTTCAAATATTAGGTACAATGTCTGTAGCAACTTTTCTTGGTAACAGTGAAGAAACGGATTTCACACCAATTGATGAATTTTTCTTAAATGAGGGAGCAACATTGATTTTCTTTTTAATCCTCACCTAGCGGTATCAAATTTCTTCTATGTCATCATTCCTGACTGGAGTGAACTGGTTTCAACCAGCAGCTTATGTCGACTCCTGGACCGGAGTGACCTGGCCTCTCCTTGCAGCTGATGTCTCTTCTCTCCTCGATTCAATTAAGTTCTTTCCTTTTACACCAAAACTGGCTACAGATTGTGTCTCAGGATTTGGAGTGAATCCCTCTGATTGGTGCCGAAATACGTCACACACCAATATTTTTCCACAAATCAGAAGGACACAAAAATATTTTTTTGAAAGTCAATAGTTTAAGTTAGAGCCTAAAACATTATCTGTTTTCTTTCAGAAAATCAGACAATATATACTCAATCAGCTTAAATTTCTTATACTGTAGAATGTAAAACTAATGTCATATTTAAATTATTTTCTGCCATTTTACAATGACAACTGAATCTACTAAATGTTTTCTAATGTATTACTCTAATATGTTTGAAAATATGCTTTAGGTTTTTTTTTTGGTTTTTTTTTAAGCTTATCACCCCAAGCAAGGCTGGAAGCCACTAGCACGCAAGGGGTTACAGAAGGTGTGGAGGAAGAGTAGATAGGAGTGGTAAAGGAGAGGATGTGGAGAAAGATAGTGGATCGATCAAGGCAAGGGGGTTACAGAAGATTTGGAGCGAGAGCAGATAGGAATGAAAGGTGAAAGGATGTGGAGAAGGGAAGTGGATAGATCAAGGCAACTGGAGATGTCGATTGACGTTACACTTAAATAGTTGGAGATTGTATTTGTCAGGGAAACAGCAATAAGGAAGGGAGTTCCACAGGCGAGATGTGCGAGACATGAAGCTATTGGAGTAGAAGAGATGTCTACATCTAACAGTTTCAACGGTGAAGGGGTGGGAATGGGATGCCAGCCTCGTAGGACGTTTAAATTCATGAGGCCTAGGAACCAGCGAAAGCAGCTCATCGGAGCAATTACCGTGAAAGTATTTGTAAAAAAGACAGAGCGAGGCAACGTCGCGTCTGTGAGAGAGCGACTGCAGACGAGATGACAGATCAGGGCCAATTACATTGCATATCCATCTCTGGATCTTATCAAGAACCCTGAGGCAAACAGCAGGGGCTCCAGACCATATATGGCAGCAATACTCCATGGAAGGGCGAATGGTCGATTTATAGATTTGGAGGATCGATTCCGGGGAGAAATATTTCCTGGCTCAGCACAGGGAGCCAACTTTCCTTGCGGTGGATGATGCAATTGACTCGATGTATTTGTTCCATCTCAGGTTATTTGAATCGATGAGATTGTAGGGATTACGCCACATTGCCAACAGTCTTAGGTTAACATTACTTTGGTAGTGTACTATTCAGAACTATAAAAATAACAGTAATAAATCCTTTCACTCACTTTTTGATCAGAAATGTCATAGTGACAGCAATAAACAATAACAAGAGAAAGAAAATAACAGGACAAAAATAATACTAAGCAAACAATATATACAAGACAAAAGTAGGCAAAGCAACAGTAATGAGGTCAAAAGTTCACCAAGTAAGAATGGTGTTAATACAAAAAAGGGATACAGTCAAGTGATTATAGCATTCTAACTTCAAGACAAGAAAGAACAGAAATATGGTGGATGATTCCAAGAAGTGGCCTTATCTTATAGGCTAGGAAGAAATCCCAGAATGCATCTGTATGATTTCTCTATAAATTTAAGGAGGGACATGTTTTTGCAGTTATTCCAGATTTGATTGGAACTAACATAATAAATGATATATATATTGAGGAAATGTATATATTGAGGAAATGTATATATTTTGGAAATGTATATATTGAGGAAATGTATATATTTTGGAAATGTATATATTTAGGAAATGTATGGCATGCAAATCAGAAAAGAAACTGTTGCTGAGAAACATCTTTTAAAGCTTATTGAAGAATAAAATATTTAAGTATAAAATATTCTGTTGTATGTCTGAGTAGTATAGGGTCATGTTGCCGACATTCAAATAACTGATGAACAAAATTCAAAATTTATTATTTATAGCTTTTTAGAGTGTTTATTTTTTAAAACCTGGTTTTATTATTTTTATTGCTTAAAAAATATTGATTGGCTTGTGCTAATGGTGTGGATAGAAAGACAGAATAATTATCTTGGTTATCTCTAGTCTCCAGTTGCCCATAATAGGCATTAGTATATGTTTGGTCTACTAACACCTCAACACAATGGAAAGAAGGATCAGAATAGCTGAAAGAAATGAAGGCTAAATATATGTTGTGCTCAAAAAGATATATAAGAAATTATATACAGATATGTGTGCAGATCTATCACGCATGAACATACATACATACAAAAATACAAATCACATACAACGTCAAGCATCCATTGGTTAATTAATCAGCACTACGTTATAGGCAATTTACAAATTGCAGCAATGTGACAATTTTGTAATCGCTCTATTTTTAAGTAGTCAATTTTGTGCACTTTTGGGAGAAACGGATCACAGAAGCTTTCTTAAGTCTCCCCAAAGCTCGCTCGTGGATTGGTCGATGCCAACCAATCAGATTGTTTGCACATGAAGAATAATTCTTCCCGCACAGCGATTTGGAGCCTATGGTCACTTATTTAAGCAAGAGTTTTCTAATCCTAATTAGTGAGAATCCAACTGTCAAATGAATCCATGACATTTGAAACCATGTGCCAACTTTCTCACTCACACACACCACTCACATGTTGAACATACCTTGTATACACTCACATAATCTTTTCTTACACAGCAATATCTTTCAAGAACAATCATTACAAGAGACTCTCATGAACATTCTTCCAGTGAACTTTGAAATATTAACATAACAGATAAGGAGAGACAACTCTTGGTTAATTCAACCTTTTCTTACTTAAATGCATGCTCTCCTTCACATCGTTGTTTGATATTGTACATCTTGTTAAATACATATTTTATGTGTAACAATGTCTTTTGCTTATCCTTTTCTGTGTCAGCCGTGTTTCCTAATCTAAAGTTAAATTAATGTGGTGAAGTCTGCGACATATATTTATATATATATATCAATATTTGAAATATTGACATGTATATATGTATTTGTCCCATACAGAAAAAATATAACAGATATGGATAAAGTGAACGGGTGAAAATTGAAAGAGTCTTGTAATATTTCTCAGAGGGTAAACAACAGGTAATGTCCTTTATGCTCCTTGTTTGGACCACATGGTTCCCATTCATTCTCCTTACCCCCACAGATTATCATGTCTACCGTCCTCATAGTCTACACAGTAACTGGGGTTTATCACCCCAGGTGTTGTCATCTCTTTCGGGTTGACTTCACTCACTGACCATCATGAATTTGTCCTACCAAAATTGCTTTTATCAATTTGGGGGGGGGGTAATTTTGAGATTTGGTAATTTTCCCCTATTTGCAGTTCAAATTCATTTCAAGTGGGAATATAAACTAATTTTTTTCTACTTATTACTGAACATTTGAAATTCATCTGCAAACAAAAATGCCTTATTTTCTAGGAAATAAATTTGTAAATTACAAAATTACTATCCATATTTATTGAATTTAATAAATGAAAACAAATGACACTGTCACTTGCCCGGTTCACACTCCTCTCCAGTCTTTTGAATAGGCGATAGGTTTACCCACTTTGTCCTCTTTAGGATTGGATTTCCAGCTCCTTATGTCTATTTCAATTCTATACTACTAACAGGCACGGTGGAGTAATGGATAGTGGCTTGTATTGAGGAATTAGAGAGTAGTGTTTTAATTCCAGTCGAATCCATTACATTCACTTACATGCTAATACCCTTGGGAAAGGTATGAATCCTCCTCTTCTACCTCCAGCTATAGGTGAATAGCAGGACAGACTGGGTTCTATAGTCTTGGATGGCAATTGGTGTGCCGCAGAAAGAAATGGCAACCTACTGCGGGAAAAAATCTGCCTCGTCAGTCATACATCGAAAGATACATGATCGGCTAAGTGCATATCACACATGCCACATAACTGAGTGACTACTAACATCTTCAACTGAGCCCTGGCTAATTTTTTTTCTTCTCTTCTTTCCCAATAGGAGTAGATAGATTTGCCTATCATCCAGTTCACACCTCTCCCCGGTCTATTTGAACTCCTGTGATCTGGTTAAATTTCCTACTCAGTTGCATTACTGATTGATAAACATTTACTTTTTGTTCTTTATCTTATCATTCAGTATATCATTCAGTATGCCATGTGAGTGTTAAATAGTCTAGACTTGATACATTAAAAAAATATTAACCTCTGACCCCACTGGTTCACACTCCTCCCCGGTCTTTTGAACATAAAGAGTTTCCGATTTTTCATTTTGAAGAAAAGTAACTTTAGGAAATATCTTTGCAGTTGTCTCCCTTTACAATCTTTGCAGTTATCTCCCTTATAAATTTCACGTTCTATCTTAGAATTAAAAAAAAAATTAAGAACAGAAAACAAATAAAATAACATGAGCAAGTGTCACAAAAAATGTAACTGATTTGATGGTACTTCTGTTAATTTATAAAATTAGGATTCTAAGATTCTTCAGATTTCTACAACTTCTATATTTCAACCAAAAGGGACTGATTTCAAAGGTTAACTCACAGTTATGGAAAAACTTTCCTTTTCAAAGCTAACTCCAAGTGAAAATTGAATTGTTATATCCATGATTGATATAATAAAAATAATATTAGATTTTAAACATAATTTAAAATACAGTAAAAACCTCTTTTTAAGGAATATTGGTTTTAAGTAATTACTTGTGGATCAGATAGGGCTGTAGTGGTCTATTTGTTTTCTTGCCCCATGTCAAACATCGGGGTCACCATATGTAGTGCTATGGTAATAAGAATGGACAATTGTAGATGTCTGTTTATGGCTGCATGAATAACATAACCACACAATTTATATTTAGCGTAAAATGTCACATAACATGAAATACAAGAAGGAACAAAAATAGTTTTAAAAACATAACATTTGTATTTATTTGTGTATATTGATGTACATGCGTAGAAGTTAAAGATCTGTTGGAGTTATGTCTCTTAGACTGCGAATATTTTTATCTGAACTCACAAAAGTTGAATGAATTACAAAGCCGAGAATTGCTGAATAAACTGTAGAGAAGAATATTTCAAAGAGAAAAGTTCTTGTTGCTTGTTTGGAAATGTTCTGTATGTTTGTAATGTAGGTTGGAAAAGTTTGTACATACGTGCATGCGTGAATATGCTTTTAACGTCTGACCGCCCATGGTCGAGACGAGAATCCTTAAGATCACATCTTCTTAGGCGAATGAAGAAAGGAGAGAGAGAAAGCAAGCTTTTGTCTGCTATTTATAATTAATGTAATCACATGACATGATCGCAGCAAATTGGTGGGAAATTTGACTTGGTCACGCGCTAGAAAAATATTTGTACATGGGTGGATTGCAATGCCCACTTGTGTGTTTATTGACCAATTAGAAGCTGATTTTTCGTGAAAATATTTACTAAGCTGAGTAGGCTCTCTGATCCACTTTTCTGCACAAAAATGTACAAAATTAGAAGAAATTGGTAGTGGGATGCTACACGGCCATAATGAACAGATTTTTTATTTTTACTGATGTGGTTGAAAAACTGAAGGCAAAAGCAAATAAAGAAACTAAAATGACTTACCGCTGACACAAAGACTTTGTACCTGCATTGAATGTAAAGAAATCCAGAGCAAAAAAAAAAGAATTTTTTTTATATAAGAGTTGTTTAAATTTAATAGCAATAGAAAATGTTGATGGATTTTTAAACTTGAATAGATGGACAGTAATTTGTTTTAATTCAAAAGCAATTATTAAATAAATAAACTGAAGCAGACTTCAATAAAAAAAAAGTTCAATAAAAGGTCAGAGTGAATCCATATTGAATAAAAAGATTCAACATACTGTCTTTTTTTATGCACATGATGGGCTCCAAATTCTGTAAATAAAAAACAAGAAAAAGTCAAAGATTTTTCCCTCCCCCGACAGAAACCCTGAAATTTGCCTCTGTTCGCGGACTCCTGTTCAAGGCCATGGAGTTCTTGGACAGTCACGAGCTGAAATTCTGGTTGTTTGATGGCTGACAAATTTCCTTTCTTTCACGACTCAACATTTTATCAATTCCTATTAGGAACAAACTATTAAACATCCTTGTTCTCTCAAGATCTGATCATTAATTAATTTTCCATGTGGAATCCTTTTTTTGAAGAAATTTTGATTTCTTCTTATAATGACGATGTTGACTGATTCAGTAGGTTTTTACATTCTGATTTTATTAACCCATTCTCCTTTATTTATTAGCTTTATTCGTTCAGGATATTGGTGATCATGGCTCTCCACAACTTCATGAATAATTTCTGACTTTTTGTCCCTGTTCTGCGATACATTCACACAAACTCATTTAGGTTACTTGCTGTCTCTCCAAAATTCTCTTTCTTTTACTATGAGTTGGGATCAAATACAGATGAAATATGGATTGGAATCTGACAGAATCATAAGGTAAAGAACAAATAGGAAACAGTTATCTAACATGTTTTACTTTTATTAAAGCTTCATTGGAGAATGAAATATGGAGAAAAAAAATTAAGAAATATACATATATATATATATATATATATATATATATATATATATATATATATATATATAAAAGTGAACATAGAAGTCAGCACTTGGAGGCAACAGTCTGTTTCATGCTAGATGCAATCGTCAGGCCACGAGTGCTGTTATTTTTCTCGGCTATTTATATATACGGGTCAGTGGTGCATTGTGGGTAGTCTATTTTGGCGGTTATTTCACCAGAAGTCGTTTATTTATTTATTTGGGTTAAATTATTTTGCTTGTTTTTATTTATTTTTATTTCTTATCTTATTTTTTTTTTTTTTTTAAATCACTGTTTTTATTAACGTAGTAAAAATTTGTTTATATAGCTTATTTAATAGTTTTGTTTTTGTTTGGGAAGATAAAGCTATTTGTTGAATTTTGGGGTTGATTGTTGTGGTTTGTTCTGACTATTATTTTGGTGGGAACAGTTTTTAATTTATTTATTTGGATTATCTTTATTTGTTTTTTTATTTGTTTTTTCTAAACAGCTAGTTTATTGGTATCGGTTGTTAGTTTATTTATATATTTGGATGTATTTAGATCAATTTATTATACTTGTCGTTATTTATTTATTACACTGTATATTTTCTCTTTTTGGTTTTCAATTTTAAGTAACGCAGTATATTATTTTTTATTCATTTTTTTTTATTGTTATATAACAGTTATAGCTATTTTTTGTTTTGATTTTTTATAGTCTAATATTTTGGTCATAATAGTTTGCTAATTTGTTTATTATTTACTTTATTTACTGATTTTGTTCCTTATTTTTTATTCTATTTCATCTATTCTAACAGGTGTGATTTGGTAATTTGTTTGGATTAATTTATTTTGCTTATTTTATTGTTATTTTGTTTGTTTATGTATTTATTTATTTTTTCCGTTTTCGATTTTTAAATTACGTAGTAAAAATTTGTTTTCATGATCTTTTATTTAATAATTTATTTTGGTCTGGGAAGGTAATGATAGCTATTTTTTCCTCCAAGCAAAGTTTGCAAGTTTTTGATAGGTTGTTGTAGGCTGATGATTTTTTCCTTATTTTCCAAGATATTTTTGGTATGGTGTGCGTTTTGTTTTTAATTTCCCAGATATACTTAGAAAGCATTGTGCTGTTCGCATATTTGCTATTTGTGAAAAATGTATTGTGTACATAATTTCTTTGTTTCCAGGGTACTTCAGTTACTCCTATGTATACTTTTTCTTCATTATCTGGTGATTTTATCGTGGCTTGGTAAATTACATTGTTTTGTAAACAGTTACCGTTTAAGGGACATTTGTTTTTTATTCTGCAGTTGCATGTGGGTTTAATTTGTTCGTGTGGTTTGTTAATAATTTTCCTGTTGTGCTTTTTTATTATTTGTGCCATGTTCTTGGTGCAACTGTAGCTGATTTTTACTGTGTTTTTGTTGAAAATTTTGTGTAGGGTGCTTGATTCCAGGAAGTGTTTGTGTAAAAGTTTGAAGAATATTTTTCCTACGTTTACGGTGAGTTGAACCATATGATATTTCTTTTCCTGTTGGCCTTTTTTGTGTTCTGTAGTGAGTATGTGAGTGTTGCTGGGAATCTGCTATCTTTTAGGGCTGTTTCGTAGTCTTTCTTAAATATAGATTCATTGAAGGAATTGTCGGAAAGCCTGCGGCTAATCGATTTTGGTATCTGTTTGATTATAGAAGGCGGGTGGTTGGAAGATGTGTGTATATAGAGTGGTTTATCATTGGGTTTTCTGAATGGTTTGTATGTGCCTTTTCTTAGGTTGAAGGTAACATCTAGGGAATCTACTTCATTTATATATATATATATATATATATATATATTCAGTTGTAGGGATATGAGTTTGTGACACTGGGTTTCATACTTTTGCAATCATCAGATGAATATATATATATATATATATATATATATATATATACCTATCATTTTTTACATGCACACACACACACACAGATATATCTATATATATATATATATATATATAGAGAGAGAGAGAGAGAGAGGGGGGAGACAATAATATCAAATCCATGAGTGGAAAGGATAGTCCAAGTCAGTCTTTTTTGATGATGTGTTATGTTTTTCCTTGATATATATCATATATATATTTACTGTACATATAACAGACTGGTGAAAGAAGTGAGTATCGTGTTAGAATGACTTTCGGAAGTTAGCTCTGAAAAGGGCTGTTTGAACAACTGCTGCTACTGCTGCTGGGTCCCACCGGCTGCTGGGCTCGGTCGACTTGAATGGGTACGTCAAAGTCGAGATGTAGGAAGGCTCCTGGCTCCCTAGCCGTCTCTCTTGATTGCTGTGAAATCACTGGTATTTAGGGAAACAGCCCGGACAACAGCAGCGGTCCCGCTAAACCAATAAGTGACTATAATTAATTTCAGGCTGTATTAATTACAGTCAAAAGTGTAGTCGGTGTTTGTTGACTGTATTTAAATTACTTTTGGTATGAAATTAAAAGCCTTTTGTTTTGGTTTTGTGGCGAAAATTAATTTTTGTGTTTTTTCTTTTGGTTTGAAAATAGGTCATTGCTATTTTTAGCGCACGTGGGTCATGACTGTTCTCTGCCAAAGGCGTATACGGGATTGTTTACAAAAAGTGGGAGTGGTGATCGGGCACACTGCGACAGAAGACTGTTTCTGTTACATTTGGAAGCTTCACTGACTGATATTTTTATAGTTTGAAAGGGGATATTTTCTGTTGAGAAAGTAATTGATTAGTTGTCTTATGTGTTTTTTGTAATCTCTATTGTCAGAACAGATACATTTTATGCATGTACACTGGCTATAGATTATTGATTTTTTTTTTTTTAGGTTGGTGGGGTGGCAGCTGGTAAAATTTAGGTAGCAATGACCATGTGTAGGGTTTAGTGTATAGTGATATGGATTTTGTTTAGACATATCAATACATCAAGAAACAGAATGCAAATGGCTGAATACTCCATTGTGAATTTGATGAACAATTTGCTCTGAAAATTGTTGATGTATTGTTTGAAATCATGGAGAGTGTTCTCCCTATGTGTTCATATGAATAAAAGATATTGTCTATGTATCTGTGGAGGTGGAGAGGTTCTAGGTAGTATCAACTTAATATATTTCATTCCAAGGCATCCATAAACATGTTTCCATAGCTGGGAGCCATTTTAAATCCCATTGCCGTGCCTTGACCTGAAGAAAATGGCAGCTATTGAACTCAAAATTGTTATGAGTGAATATGAATTTTATAATGTTGCAGATGTCTTGTATGTTATGTGCTTGAAAGCCACTGGTACATAAAAAATTCCTACAAACTTGTATTCCCTTCTTGTGTGGATGCTGGAGTATAGGAATGTTTCATCTATAGTCACAAGGAGTGAATCATTTGGCAATTTATCTGGTTTTTGTAAAATATGAAAGAAATGGGTTATATCTTTGATGTAGCTATGAATTGTAGGTAGTCAATGTTTAAAGATGTGGTCAATAGAACCTGAAATGTGCTGTGTCAGAGTTCTCATTCCCAAAACTATTGGTCAACTGAGCAGATTGATCTTAAGAGTTTGTATCACATGATATATTTTGTGTGGGTTTCTGGTAATGTTTTCTACTGAGAGGTTGGTGGCTTTGCCTATGATTAAGTTGGGAAGTTTATGTAATTCGGGGATAGTGTAAAATGTGCCTGATTTTGGTTTTACTGGAACTAAAGCTTTAACTTCTGCCTGTGGTCTAAATTGTTAATTACAATGTCATTTTTTTCTATCCATAATGGTAATTAATCCAATTGATATTGTAAATTAATTGGTTGCAGAATATTGTCAATTTGAACTAAAGATCTGCTTTTCACATTCTTCTCATTCCTTGATATTTTTAGTAATTATCAAAATCCATTCTTCAACAAACTACTAACTTTCTATGGGTCAGAAAGTCAGTGACAATATGTTTTTTTTTTTAATTTGTAATAGTATTAGGTTACAAGTTTGTTATCTGAGTAATCAGTTTGTTGTGGAATTGTCTCATTTTTTGAACTGGGGTAATTTCTTGTATTGAATGGAAAGATATGTGGGTGGGCTGAAAAGATCATAGGCTGACTATGAAGGAGTGATGTTAGAGCAGTGTAATCTTTCCAACATTAATTTCAGCTCTAGCATCACTCTTTCATAGTGATCCTATGAACCTTTTAGCCTCCTCTCATACCTGGAAAGAAACAATGCAGTTATTAATAAGAAGAGTTGAAATGAATGCATGCAAGATTTCACAGCTCTAGCATCACTCCTTCATAGTCAGCCTATGAACTTTTCAGCCCACCCTCATATATCATATAATAGGTTGCTGTTGAGATATTGTAGTGTGTTGTATGCTATGTGGTTTGGTTGTTGGAACTAAAAAGTTGGTTTGAAGGGCTATGAAGTCTCTCTGGAAGGGAAACAAGACATGTCTTGTCACTGCAGCCTCTTGTAGTCAAAAAGCAAAAGAAGAGAAAGTGGGTTTATGTCCTTTTCTTTATACAATGTCAATTAGTAGTCCTCTGGTAGACAAGGTGGAGTAATCCCACAGTATTGTAGGAATTATCAATGCTCAGTGCTTCAGGCTCCTATATTCTCAGTGTGTAGGACATGTAGGAATATTTAAGGAAAGATTCCTGAAATATGTCATAAAATAAGATGCTTTGTTAGCCTTGTAGTGGTTGAGAAAAACTTGAAATCTATATGCATAAATATTTAGTAAAATTAACAAATTAGATTTAAATTATAGACACAATATTAGAACATAATCTATTAATTAATCAGTTTCAAACAAAATAAAAATCTTTATTGGTAAATTATTAATAAAGTAATCTATCACATTGCATATCCATCTCTGGATTTTGTCAAGGACCACAAGATGTACAGCGGGGCCACCAGACCATATATGGCAGCAGTATTCCATGCAGGGATGAATAGTTGATTTCTAGATTTGAAGGATGGACTCAGGCAAGAAGAACTTTTATTATTAAAAATAATTTCTTTATAAAGTAATACACCTTCAAATAGAGTTAGTTTTTTCTCCATGTATTCTTGTGTTTAATACTACATCTGCATGTCAGATATAAAGCTGTATCAAGGAGTTAGTGAGAGTAAAAGTCAGAGTCAAAGTAGTAAGAGGAGTCCTCTTACTACTTTGACTCTGACTTTTAATCTCACTAACTCCTTGATACAGCTTTATTATACTCTTCAAGTAACATGCATTCAAACAGAGCTGAAGAAAACATTAAATATTTGTACATATCTGTCTACTACTATGTCTGATACAAAACCATCTTCAAAAGAAGAAACTTGACTAAAAAAACATTTTTTTTAATAAAAATCACCTCAATAATTTCTTAATTATAAAATCTTGTATTTGTGCTTTATCTGCTTTCTTTCCTGATAAGTTGAATATTTTTACAAGGCCAAATTTTCACTGCTTTGACCTTTTACAGCCTAACTGTTCTGTTACCCTCAGAAACAGATCAATTTATTCATAAAGTATTCTGGTTCAAAATTGACAGAATATTTTTTTTTTACTAATTCTCACTAGATACAAGGCTCAAGATCCACTCAAGGTAGCCTCTAAGAGCAAAATTGAAAACATGGACAATTTTATTTTGAAAAATTGTAATTTGAGAACAGAATTTTTTCATTTGAAATGTGCCATTGAAAGTTAAAGAGTTGTGTCCCTTTAAGTTGAAAATGTGTGATACTGTATCACACTGACATTTGCATTTATTATCTTTTTTGGCTGCGGCATCTGCCTTATCAAAAATCATTGTTTTCAAACGTATCAGAGTAAAAACAACATTTTCATCAAAATAAATATTCGTCAAAATTTATTTTTTATAAATAAATTGATTGTTTTCAGAGATGAAAAGTGAATTTAATTTTTCCGTATCAAAAAGCGAGTTTTACTTTAGCCCGAAATAACGGAAGTTGTCTGCTGCTTTACTTTGTAAACTAAAACAAGTGTGAGTTATCGGCAATGGATGGAGTACGACGCTGATCTTGAAGGTTTGTTTGATTTTTACAGATTTATTTGTACTTTTTAAAAATATTTATGAGCTATTAATCTACAAATAATGTTTATACAGAAAGTTTCTAAAATGTTCCTCTTGATCCCCTATTTTTTTATTTCATAATTTCTTTATTTAGGGTTTCATTTTTCCAAAGAGACTTTTTTTAGTTTTTTGTTTCCAAACGTAATTTTTAGAGGGTAATGTTTTATTTCCTCCAACTAAAACATCAAAATAATTGAAAAAGAAAAATTATTTATTTTTTGTCAGTATCATGAAATTAAATCGGTAGTCATTAAAAAAAAAAGATAAACAAAAAAGAAACTATGAAAAAAAAAGCTTACATAAAAAATTAAAAAATAAAACTTAAAAAAATGAAAAAGAGCGCATTTTTAATTTGACTTGAAACATTTATTAAATATTTTTTATTTTCATTAATTAAAATTCGTTTTTTACCAACTTGTGAAAGAAAAATCGATGAAGAAAAATCAGTTTTATTAGTTTTAAAGTGATAATGAAAAAAAAAATTGTCATTCAACGAAAAAGTTATGAATGACAAATTTAAACTTTTTTTAAAATTAAAATTTGACAAATTAACCTGAAATATTTTCCCACTTTTTAAATTTAAAAAGTTGCAAACTTTTAAAATGTGAACCCCGAAAAAATGGATAAAAAAAAAAAAAAAAATCGTTCATTCATTTCAACTTTTTCAAAATTTAACAAACAGGAAAAATAATGTTTTTTTTTTTGTTTTTTTTTTTTAGTGGAAATTAAAAAAATTGAATAAAGAATAAAATTTAAATAAATACAATTTTATTTTAAGTCTGTACTTTATTTTCCTTTGTCAATAAATATTTCACTTTCTCTTCAAACAAATCCCGAAAGCAGAAAATAAGGGGAAAAAAAAGTTGTTTTTCTTTTCTTACATTTTCAGTTAAACTTTTAAAAAAAATTTTGGTCTTTACTATTTTTCGGATTGTTGTCCTCAATGTAAATAAAGTAATAAATAAGTTACAAATACAATAATACCTCATCTCAAAAATGTAGACAGATATTAATTAAAACTTCAAACGGATGTCGACTGATGTCCCCCTGATCACCTTGTTGAAAAACGTACTCAAGACAATCAAAATAGCGAAAAAGTTTCCTCTATTTTTAACGATTATAATTTCTGCACGATCTAATTTTTATTTTTATGACTTCTAACATTAATAGCACTGCACAACAACTCTTTCTATGTCCCCAAAGTATGACTGTGATCATGAGTCTCCACAGCTTCTTTTACGATTCTTCTTTGTGGTACATTATGAAGAATTTGAACCTACATATCTACGAACCAGGAGAAAACTAAAAAGTCAACGTTTTTTTAGTTTTTCTTTAGTTTAAAAAATAATGCGTGGAATTTTAAAATTAAAAAAAAAATCCTTATTCTTATTGTTTTTTGTTTATTGTCATATTTCAGCTGATGTCTGAAACCTCCAAAGTCAGAAATATTTAATTAAGTCACCTGCATTTTAAGTGAAAAATGACCTTAGTGATAAAAAATAAAATTTAAAATTTTAAACATGTTTTTTTTTTTTATGTAACTTCTTCAAAATAACCGAGAAATTAGGAAAAATTCAGATCGATGATAAAACGTGTCAAGAGTTAAAATGTGACATTTTTACAAAATTTTTACGACTTGAGGCAACAAAGGGACATACTCGTTTTGTTTTTAATATTTAAGCTTTCTTTTTCAAGATCAGAAAATAAATTGTATTGGTTCACTGGTGGTATGTGATCAATGAAGAAAAGATTTATTTATTTTAAAAAGACTTAATTTTTTCATTGTTTATTAAAAGTAAACATTTTTTGAGTTTTAAATTAAATTTTATTATTTAACAAACTATCATAGTTACATTCAAATAAAAAATAAAAGTATGTTTTCCTACCAATGTCTACTTTTTTTTACTCTGATAGTCATCTCATTAAAAAACCCACACCTATGTCTATTTTTTGACCCTCGTGTAAAAACCGGACCTATTGCCCCTAAGTAGAGAGAGAGAGAGACAGAGACACACACACACACACACACACACACACACACACACACACTCTCTTCAGTATTTATTTATTTTTACGACGGCCATATCACGTTGAAACATCGGTTCTCGTAAGAAAGATCCCCGAAGTTAAGCAACGTCGAGCCTGGTGAGTACCTAGATGGGTGAGCACTTGGGAATTGCAGGTGATGTAATGAATGGATAACGGCTCGGAGTTCGAAGTCGGACAGCCGAGTTTCAATTCCAATCGGGTTTATTCACTTACGCGCAAATATAGGTATGATGAATGAATCCACCTCTTATCCACTCCAGCTATTTGTTCATTATTAGAACTTGTATCAGTAAATTAAAAAAAAAATTCTTACAATAAAAATCTTTTCTGGCTTAATGACCTGCAGAGTGATAATCCGTAAAAAAAACAAATCAATTTGTTTATTATTTATAAAAATGAGAAAATTCGGCATTAAATAACCTTGAGAACAAAACAAACAACTCAAATAAAAAAGATTCTCAAACTTTTAATTTTATTTAACTTAAATTACATTATCAAGTTGTTATGTTTAGTTTGACACAAGGTCATCATTATAAGAGGACCGAACTCACCCAAGGTTGCCTACCTGTCTTTTAGTTTTAAATACTTTCATCGTAATTGTTCGGATGAGCTCTTCATTATGGTACCTAGCCTTTTTTAATTTAAGCACAGCACTAAACTGGTGTCAAGATCTCATCTATTTACAGTTAAGCTGGTTAGATGTAGCTGTAAATTCTATGCTAACAGTTTCTTCTCTCGCACTTCTTGGTTGTGGAACTCACTTCTGGCTCCATGCTTCTTTTTAGCCAACTTTAATTTGCAAAAATTTAAATGCAATATCAATCACTATCTACTGTCCTCTTTACTCTCTTCTCTTTCTGCTTATCATTATTGTTTCGGTTCCTAATTCTTCCACACCCTGTGACCCCTTATGTTTTAGTGGCATTACTGCCTTGTTTGGGGTGATACTGATTAAAAAAAAAAAATAACTAGCTTGTTAACCTTTTCTACCACACTCTAAAGTGCAGCTGAATTCTGTGGTTCTGGCACAAGGGTGACCTGCTAATAACAATGCAGGTTGCGGCTGGTTAAGAAGAAGAAGCATAAATGATTGAATGCAGTACACAGAATGGAAAGAATTTCTCAATTCTTTAACCAAACGTATGATTGTCAGATAGTCATATTCACTTTTCGTTTTCTCATTTAGAGCAGGTGGGGTGGATATGTGTTCATCTGATTCAAAACATTAATATTTCTGAGATGAGGTATTATTATGTACACATTATTCTGACTATTGTCCTCATCTTTGTTGCCATATTTATCACGTTTCGGCTGTTGTACGCTTCGGCCTTCTTCAAGTGTTTGGAATGTCGAACTGAGCCCTTTATTTCGTCCGCTGGTGTAGACTGTTCTAGTTTCACATCCATGTCTAATGGATATCAGTTATCTCCTGTTAATTCCCCTCTCCAAGTTCTCTACTACCTTAATCAAGTATTGAACTCACAACTTCTTGGGTCCTGTCACTGGATCTAACCAACGTGTATGTGTCCTTAAGGACATCTGTGTATGAATTTCTGGGACTTATAAATTTAATGTCTTCAGCAAACATTTGTTTTTTAACAAGGATTAAAATTGCAATTTTTGCTGTTATCATTGCATATTTTTTACCAGAGCTCATGTTGCAATTTTTGTTGTTATTGCTTTTCTCTGGCACACCTTATTACTGGTTCCCATATTGTATTCATTTCTATGCTATTGACAAACACATCTCACTTTTTTTCTTTACCAGAAAAAGGCAAGGAAAATATTTATTTTCACTTTTATTTAGGTTTTATTATCATTGATTTTTAAAACAAACATTGCAAGGAGTGAAGGTAGTTAAAATATAAGGAGTGTCAAGGGAAAAACCATCCTATTGAGGCCGTTTTTGGGGGGGGGTGGAGGGTGGACACTAAGGTTAAAGATTGCTGAAAATATATTAAATCTGAAGAAATAAATGTAGTAAAATTTCTTTTCCAAGTTTAAAATAAAATTTAGAGTAGAAAGCAAACTTATTCTGGCAATAAATCAATATTATGGGATCTCCCTGTGTCCCTGTCTGCTACTATCCTTCAACAAAGCAATTGTTATATAACTTCTATGCCAGTAATTGAGTACTAATGTACCTAAACTTAAAGAAAAATCTTTTATATCCTACACTACAGACAAGCAGACTTATCCATTGGTTGGACCGTAGATTAACTAAAAGTTCATGACATGTTCTAATAATTTCTACTTTTTTTTTACCTTTAATTGTTCTTATCATTTATTGTTTTTGTTATGGATGGAAAGTTACAATGTCCTAAATCTTTTTACCCAAATCAGTGAAAACAAAGAAGTATATACAGAAAATGGTATGAACTTTAATTGACAAAAATAATTTTTACAGGCTGTTTCTTTCTTTTTTTTTTTTTTATCACAGAGGAAAAAAGTGCTGTTTAATTTATTTATAAAAATCTAATATATTTTTTTTTTTAGTTAAGTCCAAAGAATTGGTAGCTGCTTCTTTTTTTCTTTTGGACCATTTCAACATTTTCTATTTTTAGATGGCCATTATTAAATTTTTTTTAACTAAAATAAATTACTTTTTGTTTAATAATGTTAAACACTATAGTAGGTACCTCCACTCATTTTTAATATTTTGGTTTAAAATGAATTTTTTAAAATGATAAAGCTTTCTTTTTAACTTTCATTGAAAGCTAAATGATTAGATTTACTATTTCCAGTAAGCAAAATACACTGGTGTATTTCAAGCAGAAATTATATTGATGGGAATTTCAACTTTTTGGTCGCTTTCAGAAAATCAATCAAAATCGATAAATATCAGCTATTTTGACACATAAACAAAACAAAAGTTAATTTTCGGTTTTAAAAATCTTCCAAAAATAGTAACCATCAAAGTTTCTCTCTTTGTAATATAATCCACTAAAAGCAAACTTGTTATAAAAACAAAAGTATCTTGTCACATGTTTATCTTTGGTAAATAAATTGTAAATACGAATGAAAATTAAAATTTCATTGTCAATTGTTACTGCCTTTTTAGGGAGAGTGCTTTCTTATTACACACGCACAAGATCTAGATTTTTTAAACATTTTTTGCAAAGATAAAACTAAGTTTGCATTTTAAGTTGTTTTTTTTTCTCAATTTTTGTTCAAGTAATTTTTATTATTTAAATTTAAAACTATTTTTTTATAACTTTAATCTTCTTATTTTTTTGTCTTAAATTCCTTTTTTTTAAATTTTTTTAATTTAATTTTGTTTACTAACTTACTGATTTAATTCTTTATTGTTAACTGTTAAAAATAGAATTGGTTTTGATTAGAAATAAAAAAAACTTCATAATGATTTTTAAAAATGAGATGATAACCTGACTGAATTACTTTGTGTAATTTTAAAAAAAAATTATCATAAAGAAATAGAAATATGGCATTCAGTATTGTTTGTATATGCAAGGCTGGTGCAAGTTTCTCATGTCCTTCCACCAAATTTATGATACCCCCTCTACTCTACTACATCTCATTTTTTAGTACTTGTGACTTATCTGTTGCCACTTTTTAAATTAATTTTTTCAACTTTTTTTACAAATAAAGCTGGGTAAAACTATAGTATCCCAAAGATTCAATTAGCAGTCTGAAAAAAAAAGAAAAAATAATTAATTAAAAAATATTTTAAATACCACATGTAAGTTTATAAAAGATCACCAATATCTTAAAAGTTTAAATGCATTTTAAAAAGTGGTGACAGATAAGCCATAAGAAATGCATTTTAAAAAGTGGTGACAGATAAGCCATAAGAAATGCATTTTAAAAAGTGGTGACAGATAAGCCACAAGAAATGCATTTTAAAAAGTGGTGACAGATAAGCCACAAGAAATGCATTTTAAAAAGTGGTGACAGATAAGCCACAAGAAATGCATTTTAAAAAGTGGTGACAGATAATCCACAAGAAATGCATTTTAAAAAGTGGTGACAGATAAGCCACAAGAAATGCATTTTAAATTGTGGTGACAGATAATCCACAAGAAATGCATTTTAAAAAGTGGTGACAGATAATCCACAAGAAATGCATTTTAAAAAGTGGTGACAGATAATCCACAAGAAATGCATTTTAAAAAGTGGTGACAGATAATCCACAAGAAATGCATTTTAAAAAGTGGTGACAGATAATCCACAAGAAATGCATTTTAAAAAGTGGTGACAGATAATCCACAAGAAATGCATTTTAAAAAGTGGTGACAGATAATCCACAAGAAATGCATTTTAAAAAGTGGTGACAGATAATCCACAAGAAATGCATTTTAATAAGTGGTGACAGATAATCCACAAGAAATGCATTTTAAAAAGTGGTGACAGATAATCCACAAGAAATGCATTTTAAAAAGTGGTGACAGATAATCCACAAGAAATGCATTTTAAAAAGTGGTGACAGATAATCCACAAGAAATGCATTTTAAAAAGTGGTGACAGATAATCCACAAGAAATGCATTTTAAATTGTGGTGACAGATAATCCACAAGAAATGCATTTTAAATTGTGGTGACAGATAAGCCACAAGAAATGCATTTTAAATTGTGGTGACAGATAAGCCACAAGAAATGCATTTTAAATTGTGGTGACAGATAAGCCACAAGAAATGCATTTTAAATTGTGGTGACAGATAATCCACAAGAAATGCATTTTAAATTGTGGTGACAGATAATCCACAAGAAATGCATTTTAAATTGTGGTGACAGATAATCCACAAGAAATGCATTTTAAATAGTGGTGACAGATAATCCACAAGAAATGCGTTTTAAAAAGTGGTGACAGATAATCCACAAGAAATGCATTTTAAAAAGTGGTGACAGATAATCCACAAGAAATGCATTTTAAAAAGTGGTGACAGATAATCCACAAGAAATGCATTTTAAAAAGTGGTGACAGATAATCCACAAGAAATGCATTTTAAAAAGTGGTGACAGATAATCCACAAGAAATGCATTTTAATAAGTGGTGACAGATAATCCACAAGAAATGCATTTTAAAAAGTGGTGACAGATAATCCACAAGAAATGCATTTTAAAAAGTGGTGACAGATAATCCACAAGAAATGCATTTTAAAAAGTGGTGACAGATAATCCACAAGAAATGCATTTTAAAAAGTGGTGACAGATAATCCACAAGAAATGCATTTTAAATTGTGGTGACAGATAATCCACAAGAAATGCATTTTAAATTGTGGTGACAGATAAGCCACAAGAAATGCATTTTAAATTGTGGTGACAGATAAGCCACAAGAAATGCATTTTAAATTGTGGTGACAGATAAGCCACAAGAAATGCATTTTAAATTGTGGTGACAGATAATCCACAAGAAATGCATTTTAAATTGTGGTGACAGATAATCCACAAGAAATGCATTTTAAATTGTGGTGACAGATAATCCACAAGAAATGCATTTTAAATAGTGGTGACAGATAATCCACAAGAAATGCGTTTTAAAAAGTGGTGACAGATAAGCCACAAGAACTGCATTTTAAAAAGTGGTGACAGATAAGCCACAATTGCCAAAATTTCATGAAGTAGTATTCATATAAAATACAAATTTAGTTGTAACCTAATTTTGTACAATAATGGATTATATGCAACAATTCAACTAGAAAAATTGAAAATGAATCCAATGTATCTAAATACAAATTAGAGACATGTCATAATAGATCATTTCATCTTAAATAAATCAACAATGTTTTGCAATAATTTTTTACATGAATTTGAGATTTTTCTCGCTAAAAAGTTGAATAATTTTAACACATTCAACATTATGGATAAAAATAGTGAATTTTATATACAGTGTTTTTTTTTTGACTTAGCATGAGCAAAAGAAATTTAGATGGAAAAAAAAGGACCTCAGAATGACATCAAAATCTGCAAAAACGTTTTCATCCTTTAATAGTCAGTTGTGCTTAATTTAATTTGTAAAGTATATAAATGTAGGTAGAAAAAAAACAAATGTCAATAAGATAGAAAGGGTCACAAACACTGCCCAGTGTCCCCTGCAATTGGGGTGTTCAGGGATAGTTTTAAAAACTAAAAAAGCATCACTCTAATATTTTTACACCATTAGTGTATATTCAACTAAAAAGTAAGCAGGAAAACATGCCTCTTGTCTATATAAATGTCACTGAGTTTTATGTTAATTTATTTAAATATGCATTAACAACAATGGTAATAGAAACCAGAAGTTGGAATAACAGTGAAATTTAGTTTACTTTTTTATTGTAAAATTGTATTAAGTGATGATGTATCTCTAAAAGTTATTTAACACTAAGTTTTAATCAAAAAGGGTAGGGAGTAGAATAAAACAATACCTACTGAATTAAACTTGTTTTTTTTTGTGGATATTTGCAATTCAGTCATCCAGTTTTTTTATATTAAAAATCCGAAAGTGCAAATTGCAAACAGTAAAAATAAAAACAACATGTGTATGCTTGTTAAATAAATCATTTGTATTTGCAAACATGTACATGAATTCAAAAGAGTCAAAAACAGATTTTTGGGCTAGTTGCTCCAAAGAAAAATCTGAAATTTAGAAAAGACTTTTAGTAAGTGGTTCATAGAAAAAAAAACTTATTGAGAAAAGACTCTGATCATCAATGAAGATTCATTGACTGTCCAAGCTGCTGCTGTTGTTGTTGATGATTCATTTGAAGTCGCTGACATGTGTTTTTTTCAGCATCTGCTGGAGGGAAGGAAAAAGCTATGTAGCTACGGTTTTCTCTTGAGTTTGAACAGCCCATGAAATCAGTCACATCTCTGCTCTTGAAAGTTTAAATCTGTGCGGCTTTCATAAGAAATCTTTCCTGAAAGTAGGCTTCAGAAAAATAGGGTTTTAGTTTTCTCTGAATATTCCACATGGTGATGTTAATTTATAACCAATAGAAACTTTGTTAAATTGTGAAATCTTTTTGGCATGTTTATAAATATTGTCTGTTATTGGGTAAAAAATAAAGTTTGAGTGTGTTTTAATATGGTGTATATGTAGGCATGTAATTGTGTTGGAAATAGGATTTATTTCCTATATGATGATGATGCTGGATGGTTGGAGAAAACCCTTTTGTTTTATATGCTAATATCTTAAGATGCTTTTGAGAATGTTATGATGCTTACTTCCACTTTAGAAGTGTTAAAAATGTTAACATTTTTTTTTACTCAATGCTTACAAAAGATCTTTGGAAATGAAAGCATATAGAACAAAAATGTGGCGTTAGCATTTATCTGTTAAAAGTGCATATGATCCCTTTGTACTGGAAGAGGCTTTGAATGTTTACCACTTGTTTTCTACTTCAAATTTCCTTTTTGTAAATGATGCCGGATGGAGAAATCTTGCTCAATATTGCTTTCCTTCTTACTTCCTGATACAAATCAAAATCTGGAATCTGGTTAGTGTTAAATGAAACTAAAATATAAACTTTAAAAAAATAGCAAAAATTATCTTCTTATTGCCTTTGAGTTTTGACTAATTTCTTACCGACATAAATAATGAACAAAGTTTAGTTTAAGATATATTAACATATTAAAGTAGACACAGATTTAGTTTGCATGGAGTCCAGAAAAAATAGACAACCAGTTTAGTTTTCATAGAAGTTCAAAAAAGGTAGACATGGGTTTGGTTTGCATGGGAGTCAAAAAAGGGGGACATGGGTGTGGTTTGCATAGAGAAAAAAAAAAAATAGACACCAGTTTAGTTTGTACGGGAATCTAAAAAGTAGATACAAGTTTGGCTTGCATGCATGGAAGTCCCAAAAATGTAGACATAGGTTTGATTTTCATGGAAGTCCAAAAAAGGTAGACATGGGTTTGGTTTATATGGGATTCAAAAAATAGTAGACATGGGTTTGGGTTGCATGGAGTACAAAAAAAAAATAGACACCAGTTGAGTTTGTACGGGAATCCAAAAAAGGTAGACACAGGTTTGGTTTGCATGGAAGTCTAAAAAAGTTAGACATGGACATGAGCTCCAAGGTAAGTCATCACAACTATCATATTTTATTACTTTTAATTTTGTTTGCAAAATTTGACAGTTTGTAAAATCTTGACATGATGGTAAAAGGCAAATCTTGTTCAGTGGTGACTTGGACTGTAAAAGGTAGGGGCAGTTAATTCACATTTTACTCCTGACCTCAAGTGGAACTCATACATACAGTCCATGGCTAAAGATGTAGGAAAAATGGTTGTTTCCCTGTACCACTGCAGTAAATACCTGACTCCTTGTATAATCCTCTACCTTTACAAGAGCCAGATCAGGCTTAAAATGGAGTACTGTTGTCATATTTGGGCGGGAACTGCCCAGTCCTCACTTTCCAGTCTCAGTAGAGTTCAAAAGTGTCTCAGAGTCCACCCTCTCTCTCTCTCAGTTAGGATGTGGCAAGCCTCTCACTGCTCTATCACTACTTCTGTGGAAAGTGATCTGATGAACTGCATTCCTTGGTTCTGCCAGTTCTAACCTTACCAGCCAGGATCCGCCATACCACTGACATTGTAGTAAACCACCCATGTTCCCATTGTATTCCATTGGTGAGAAGTTAATTCTACTCAAACAGCTTCTTCCCGTGAACCACTGTTCTGTGGAACCAACTCCCAAGAGGATGTTACCCCAATCACTACAATCTTAGCCTGTTCAAGTCTAGGGTTAACTGTTATCTTCCCCTCCTATCCACATAAACTGCTTTTTACTGTAACTCTTAAGTGCCATTCTACAAGCCTTGTACAGGGTGAACCTTACTGTAAAAAAAAGATAAATATCTTTTTGTTATCCTTTTGTCTACTCTTAAAAATCTACAAAATAAATAAGATAGAATAATGTTTGAAGCATGAAATGTTAGTCTCATTAAGCTGTTTTAATGTATTTTTTATAACTATGGGACAGAGGAGGGCTGAGTGTGATTTGGAGCCCTGGGCAGTGCATGATTTGGGGCCCTGGGCACTGCTTTATGATCTTCACTATATTATTAATGTTTGCTTCTTTCTATCTATATTTATATACATTACAAATTTAAACTAAACACAACCGACCATCAAAGGATGAAAGTAACATTCACATATTTTGGCGTCATTTTTTTTTTGTCCAAATCCTTGAATTTGTTTTTCCTCATGCTAAGTCTCAAAAAAACACTATATATAAAATTCACTATTTTTTTTTATCAATTATGTTGAATGTGTTAATATATTCAATTTTTTTGACAAGAAAAATCTCAAGTTGATATTAAAAATTATTGCAAAACATTGTTGATATATTTAAGATGAAATGATCTATTATGACATTCTCTAATTTTTATTTAGATACATTGTATTTATTTTCAATTTTTCAACTTGAATTCTGCACCTATATTGCATACAATCTATTATTGTACATAATTAGGTTACAATAAAATTTGTATTTTATATGAATAATGCCTTATGAAAGTTGTGGTGTAGTAGAGTAGGGGAGGCTGTATCATAAAATTGGGCAGAGGCATGAGACGCTTCACAGTGGGTTCCCAAGTGGACATATCGAATTTTGACAACTTCCTCAAATGACTTTAGGACATGGAAAAATGAAAAGTTCAGTTTCTGTAGTATCAAAAAATGGTCTTATTTGTCTTCTAACTCCAATTATTTCTCAAGATATGCCCATTTGAAGCTCGTGAATTTCAAGTTTTCGATACATCCTGGAAACATAAGTTTTTTTTCTAAATATGTCCCATAAGCCCCTAAGATAAGGCCAAATGCCCAAAATTTGATTCAATATAAAAAATTGGGTATATTGACAGGTTTTTGACATATTTTTATGAGTTTTCCACAAAATTTACTGTAAAAATGGGCATTTTTTTCCATCAAAAAAGTCCCTAAATTGGCCCCCGCTGATAAATTGTGATGAAAAATTGCAGAAAAGCCCCGAGATTAAATTTTTCATGCTTCACATATAAGAATCTAGACATGTAGGGCTATCATAATCCATTTGGGTGGAAAGATTCACTCTGGGGAACCATTTTAATTCTTTTATATTGAAAAAATTTGGGACAACCTTCAATTCCCTTTGAATCCAAAATCCGGATAATTTATGTAATTCTCACTCAAATTTCATGATCCAACCAACTTTTCCCATGTTTTTTGGGGTGCTGAATCCAAATCTGGCATCAGAACACCATAAAACTGCACCATGCTCTTGGTATAAGTGATTTCTACCCTTTTTTAAGCCCTTTTAAGACCATGGAACGCTTGTCTTGCAAAGGGACAGGGCACACCATTCGCAGCTGTGAGGAGTTGAAGGCTGCTATGTATGGTTGTAACAGTCATTATGAATCTTTGTTGTGCTTCCTCACAGATGAATAACTATTAACTTTTTTCAGTAATCTTTGTGATAAGTTGTAGCTGTATATGATTTATTGTTCATTTTTAAACTTGAATATTTGAAACGCTCATTGTCTGTAGTGTCAAAAAATGGTCTAATTTGTCTTCTAACTCCAAATGTTTCTCAAGATATGCCTGTTTGAAGTTCGTTCGTAAATGTCGGATTTCCGCAAAATTTCTACCCTTCTATCTTTTGGCCCCAACTTGGATTTTTGAGCCAAAAACTCATAAAAAATCATATCTCAGTTCTTGAAAATCAATTTTTTTGCATACCACACCCTAGAATTTGTCTAAAATGTACTTAAGCACCTGCTTCAGGTGCTTACCGTATGTTATTGTCATATGTTCGCTTGACCCCCATTTAAGCCCACTGTGCGCTTGCACTGGGCCTGCTATGAGAAGCCACTAACATTTTAAAATTTGCACACACAATTGAATGCATTTTTTATGCTGCTGATGTTATCATATTTTGGCTGTTCTGTCTCAGTGTGTATAATGCATAAGGAAAGGAGAAGTGACTTTTTTACAGAACTAACCCACAAAGGGTTGATGAATCATAAATAAAACAAATCAGTCCCAATTCTTTACAGGACAAGATGACAAACAGAAAATAATAGCTAATATATCAACTGGTTTAGTTCATTTTCACCAGTGTAAGACACCTAGATGATATCATTCACTATCATCGAGCTAAGAACACAGATGAGTCTTCATTTATACATGATACTGTTCTTTAATTGCTTCCCTGCTAGGCAAAGAAAAAACTATGCTGTAGTGAAATTCTACACCTGAAGAAGGCTGCAAAATGGTTAGCTGAAACATTGTCAACAATGTCAACTACACAAACTATCAGTTCAGTTGTCTGAAAATATCTTAGAATATAATCTGTGACATGAATTTTTTTTCAAATTTGGTATAGGGCTTCATGATATGAATTGAATGATGCCTATTTTACATCTCTAGGTCAAAGGGTTCCCGAGATATGACCCTTTGATTGTTACCAAAAACGTGAACTTTAGAAAATAGTTTAAATATCAATATCTCAATTGTTTTTTCACCTACGAAGCTAAATTATATACCATTCTAAAGTACTTGGATATACCTAAAAGGTGATATTTTTTTGTTTAGAGGTCAAATAAAATAATTTCTTTGACCTTTAATTTCTCATAAAGCATATCTTTCATTTTTTTTTTTTTAATTTGTCTGTGATATAGTAAGATATGTACAAGATTTTGTGGTAGACTTTTGACTGTAGCCTGAACTACAAGGGTTTTATTGAGTTAGGCCAAATTCGAAATGGTGGATTTTAGCATTTGCCACTATATGCTAATATTTTCATATTTCCCAATGTGGTCAAGTTGTATATCTTTAGAAAGCTCTTTTAATACTGATTAATACTCACACAAGAACCATGGTCGTAAAATCAACAGAATTTGTGTTATTTGTGGTTAAATGTTAACCAATTGGGTGGAAAATAAATAACCTTATCTTTGGTTTTATTTACAGTTTTATTATAGAATAATTCGATTTTATATGAGAAACTGTCATAAGGAAAATAATTATTTAAAAAAGTGTCATGAATCAATGTTAAGATAACATAAAATAACATGAAAGTATGCAACAAATAATGTCAGTGGTTAATAAATTTTCCTTGATTTGAGTGTCCACAAATACGCTAGAACAGTCTTAACTTTCAATCTGTTTTATTTCTTAAATGCCATATATATTTGATATCTTCAATTCTCTTTTTATAACATTCTTAAAGCCATTTTTTGTTCTTTCCCATGTTTTTAATTTTTTTATGATTGTTTGATATCTGTTCAACTTTTTTTACAATTTCCAACATTGAATATGCATCACTTAATAACTTAACAATATTGTTATAGAATTGTATAGGCTGGCTTAGAATGGCAAACTACTGGTCAAAAGACCCCCCCACACACACACACACACACACACCATGGGCATTGAATTCTGATTGCCTCTGTTTAAGTTTTTTTTTCTATTGCATCAGGTTTTCTTCTCACTAGATTCCTCATATATGGCTTTGTGTCAACTTTAGTTTAATGAATACCAGTAGTACTATACAAAAGTTGGCCCATATGTACATGTTAAATTTAACCTTTAACATTCTGGAGGAGATTTTGTTTGCAAAGTAAAAATTTTATCTTGCCACTGCAAGTGACTCAGATAAATAAATGATAGTGTGTTTGAATTTTACAGTTGTGTTATCATATCCTTCTATGGCAACAGAAAATGACCATGACTGAAATTAATTAGAACAGTAGAGGAGTCTTGAAAAACAATGGAAAGGAAAGTAATGAATAATGCAGTTTGTTAAAGGTTAACATGATTACTCATAATCATTAATTTTTAAACTTTATAATTTTGGTACAAAAAAAAAAGGATATTAAAAATAACTACATAAACTACATACCATTATGAAAAGTGAAGAAAAAAGTTTTCAAAACACTGTTCACCTGTACATGAAGGTCCACTTTTGTACAGAAGTATTTGAATATACTTATATGTGTGTTATTTGTGTGACACTGGGATCTCTGTGTGGGAAGGTGATAAAACAAAAAGGGAAAGAAAGAAGAGGAAAGAGTCTACTGACTGGATGATAATTGTTGAAATTCACAGAGAGATGGAATGACAAGTTGAGAAGAAAATTAAAAATGAAATGCATTGAAAAATCATGTTCAAAGCAGTAAGAGAACTCCCGAGCAATTCCAAGGAGAATCAAACACAAATTAAACTAGATGGAATTCAGTAAGATAGAGCAAAACCATTAAATTTTGGTCCAAATTTAAGTTTTGACCAGAACTGAACTTATAGCTCTAATCAGAGTTAAAGTGAGGTTTTGAAGTTCCATAGAGTGATTGAGGTATTCAGTGTTTGTTCTTCAAAATGATCATTGTTGTTTTCTAAGATGGACCAGAAGTTCCTTTATTTTTGGGCCAGAGTCCCAATTAGCTCTCTGCAGGTGCTAGCGTAAAAGTCTGCACGAGATGTGGCTTTTAAGTTAGTTCTCATTAAAAAAAAAAGGGGTTTTATTTTGTCTAATACTGATTAATTTTATAGAATATATTCTGATAATGTGTCCACTATAATTTGAATCCATCTAATTTGTTTGTTTTACAAAATTTTAACTTGTACAGATTTTTTAAAAGTTTTTCAACATAAACATTGCAGTTTTTTTGGTCACTGACAAGATGTTCAATGTTAAGTTTGAAAAATTTTGAACATGAATTTTTTTTAATAGTCTATTAAAATGTCAAATAACTATGCAAATAAAATTTAATATTTCAGATGATAATGTTTGGGATGAAATTTTAACTACACCTGTCATGTTAGATTTGAATGAATTCAATCAGGTATTGTCACCTGATAGAATTCATTCAAGTGTAACAGATGATGACTTAAGTGTTAATTGCTTATTTCATGACAACAATTTTTTTTTAATTCATACTTCAATTATTAAAAAAAAAAATTAAATTGTTAAATTTTTATTTCAATCTGGTATCAAAATAATCTGAACTTTCACTTTTATTTTTCATTCATATTAACATGTACAGAGGGCGATGAGTAAATTGCCGCCATTTTATATTTTTAATTTTGCACATGCATGTTGTTTGTTTTTGATTTTGTTGACTACACAGTATAGTAGGGTCAGTTGGGCACTCTCTGTGAGACAAAGAGCACCATGATGCAATTCACAATGCCAGAAGTTTGAAAACTGCAATCTGTACTGCTTGGTATTCACACCGTAAGTTCCAATATGAACATTTCAGTGTGTTTTGGATGTCAATCTGAGGATATTGCAGAGGATTTGGAAAGAGTTGGATAAGTCTAATGGTGATTACGAAGGTAGAGCAGGTCAGAAAACTCACTCTGATTGTTCTGATGAGAAAAGAACTCCTGAATTTGTTGGTGAGATCCAGGCCATGATTAACAATGATCCCTCAAAGTCGATCAGGTCCCTAGCCAGGGACATAGGAGTGTCTGAGTTTCTTAGCTGGCAGGTAGTGCATGAATACATTTGGTATTTCTCATACAAGATGAGAAAGGTCCAATTTTTATCCCATGCCATGAAGAACAAAAGGAAAGACCATGTTACAAAGCTTTTGAAAAGTGGGTGGCTGCTGGAAGACCCTATGTTTGGCAACAGGACTCTGCACCATGCCACACAAGCAGGAGAACCTAGACAGGCAATTTTTGCAATCACATCACACCTTACACCTGTCCACCTAACTGCCCAGACTGCAAACTCCTTAATTATTATGTATGGGGTGCAGTTGAGTGAGGGATCAACAAAACTCCTTGTAACACCAAAGATGAACTGAAGGCAAGAATTATGGCAACATTCACCAACTTAAACAAGGAGACTGTCCAGAAGAGTTGCAGGAGATTCAAAAGTCCTCTCGAAGTTGGGGTTGAAGCCAATGGCGATTTTATTGAATAAATTTACTCTTTAGTATTTCAAGATGTTTTTGAGTAATTTTGGTAAATACATCTGTTAAAATGAGATACCAGTGTTATTTTCATTTTTGTGTAATTTAGATGACAATTTATCCATCGCACTCTGTATACTACCTTTTCTATAGGAATAATTAAGTTGTAAAAAAAACAAATAGTAAAGATAAAAAGGCCTCCCCTAGGTAATAGATGATAAGCTTCACATAACTTTTAGAGCAGTCATTCTCAACCTTTTTTATTCTTAATTGATTTTGGTGACCCCCCTCCCCTCCCAACCATTCAATGAAAAAAAATTATTTTATTTTTTACTATTAGGTAATTTTAGGAATTGTATTATAGGAATATTAAATGTATATGCTTTATTTTAGAGTAAATCTGATTTAATGAAAATAAACTTGTATTTAACGACTAAATTCTATGCAACATTTATTTACTAGTAAAATAACTCATAATAAATTATTTTAAAATACGTGGATAATTAATAAATAAAAAAATTATTAATATATTAAACTAACTTATATAATAATTAATTTATTATAATAAATTATAATCTTTATATATATAAATCATTCCTTTATATATCCTTCTCAGTTTTTATTCAACTTTTACAATATAAAACATCCAGTAGAGAAAAAGGGATGCTAATTTACACCACTTGATCTTGTTTTCTGTTAGTTTTAACGTTGTTTTTTTCTATTTTTAGTATTTTAATATGGTATAGATTACTGTAGAAATTCCAATTCTCAGTTGTAACAACTACCTGAGGTGTAATTGGTCTATGGACCACTAAAATATTACTGTGGACCCCTAGTTTGCTATTTTTTTTTTTGTGTGTGTGTGTGTGTGTGTGTGTGTGTGTGTGTGTGTGTGTGGACCTTCAGTAATGTTACATGGACTCCAGTTGAGAACCACTATTTTAGAGTAACACAGACCCTGTAGAAGTCACTGAATGGTATTAGCCACTTAGCTACTAGAATCTAAGCTTAAAAATATTGAAGGTAATCAGATCAAATATTGATTATGCAATACCATTAAGGTAACCATTATTGATTTGTATTTATAGGTAAAAATGTTGCTTTCTATTATCTGATTACCTTTAATACTTCTCTTCCATGTCTTAGAGAACCCAGCAGAATAAGGAATTCCATTCCTCATGAGTTCTAACAATAAAGACACATGTAAACAGAATTTTAAATAGGAAATATTTATCAGTTTTTGTCTCAGATAATGATTTCCTTGCTGAATCTGTAAAAATTGGATTTTGCAATTTAAGATTAATGCATAAAAATTTGAATTTTTAAATTTATATTTGATTAATTAAAAATCTTAATCTTCAAGAACTTTCTAAAATAAAAAGAATCCCATGTAAAAATATTCCTTTTGTGTCTTCTTGCCATTTCTCTGTTTAATTGTGTTACTTTGAATTTATATTTTGTAAATGTGAAAAAAGATTAATACATATATCTGTAGCTAAAAACTGATTGATTGGGTTAATCTGTTTTTTTCATTCCTGTTTTTATTGTTCTCACTTTTTAATAATGTTTTACTTTTTATCACACTCAATAACACCTTGCATCTTAGTAGCTTTATTGCCTTACTTGGAGTGAAATAATAAAAAAGAAACCCCTTTTATTTTTATTGAATGATTGATATTGGGTTTTATAGCTACTGTATATATGCATGTGTTTTTATATATATATATATATATATATATATATATATATATAAATGTTCATTAAATGGAAAAGTTCACAATTCTTATCTGAAATGACTAAAAGTTTTATAATGTTGACACTCGAGATCAAAATAAGAATAATTTTATTTATTGATAATAGTTATTGCTGTACATATTTATTGAGTATCCTTATTGACAAAATTTTGCACACTATGACATACAATAAATTACATAATTTTATGTGAATCAGTAGGTATTATATATATATATATAAGGTACCTCCACAGATTCACTAAAAAATGAGCGTTCATGATGAAAAAAATCCTCTAAATTAATAAAAATAAAGTCTTATCATCAAAATCTTTGTTATTATTCAGAGGAAAGACCAAAGGATTCTTTGATTATTAAATTATATTTTTTGATCCTTTTTAGAAGCTTCGAAATTTTGGTTAAAAATCTTGTTTTGTCTTGTGTCAACAGTAGGTTAAAGATTAATATAGGTAATTTGAGTGTCTTTTTTTGTACTGAAAAAACATTGAATTGGAAATTCTTGCAAAAATAAAATAATTGTCTGATTTTAATGAAACTATCAGAAATTATTCACAAATGAATTAAATTATTTTAGAAATGTTTCTTTTTAAAAATTCTTGGTAAAAACATTTTTTTTTGTTTTTTTTTTTTTTACATCTGTTGCCCCCAGCACCACTTATTAATTTCTAGGAATTTATTTTTGTATGGCTTAATGGTTATATTAGTAATGTGCAGAAATCATTCGAGAATGCAAATCATCATTTTATTTTTTAAAAACAGGACTCCTAGTTACTGAAAATCTGCTCTGAATCATAAAATAAAATATGCAATAAAACAATGACATTATTTAATTAGAAATGCTTTTAATTGCTTTCATGAATAAGATATATTATGAACGCTATTGTCTTATCAAAAAAAAATTTTTTTATAATATTTTTTATAATGAAATATTTTTTTATGTTATTCATGATGAATGCCAAATGAATAACATTATAAAAAAATGCATAGCACCAGTTGATAATAGCAAAAAAATTAGATTAATTATTTATTATAAAAAATTTAAAACTTGTAACCTTATAATTAAAAATAATAATTCACCTCCTAGAACAAAATTAAATAGAGCAAACATTATTTACGAATTCAAATGTCCATTAAGGAATTGTATTCCTCAAGAATCTACTTTCATAAATAATTATATAGGCCACACTACAAATCGTTTAACACGCAGATTAACCCTACACCTTTCTGACAATAGCTCAATTAGATCTCATTTAAATATTCATGGAGACCTACCGGACACTATTCGGAATATACTTGTCGACAACACTAATATAATAGCATCATCCACTTGCAAAAAAAGGCTAAAAATAATGGAAGCCTTACTTATAAAAATAAACAAACCAACACTTAATAATATTAACTTTGAACACGGACATAATATCTTGACCGTGTTTTGAAACAAAAAAATGAATCACTTTATAAAACATACACATAACAAACTATTTCTAATTCTAACAGTTGAAATATAATCCTTGATAATGGCTAAATGTATAGCCGAAAGCGCTCGGAAAAAAAGAACATTCGGACAATTTTTATATAATTTATCCTCTGAAAAGAAAAACTTTATTAGATCGCACAAGAAATTATATAAAAAACTAAATAAAAGCACCTTGTCAGTCGTTTTTAATGAAATGTGCATGAAAGAAGGATTGCTGCCTAAATACACAAATATATATATATATATATATATATATATATGAGGAAAATGAATGACATAGTGAAAACAATTTTCATGTGACACATTTTGTCCTTTAGGACTTCATCAGACTAAAGTGATTCATTACATTCAATGTGAAAATTGTTATATTCTGTCTTTTTAATTCTTATTGTTTTATTGTTCTCTCTCCTTAATAATGTTTTCTTCCTCATACCACATTCAGTGACCCATCCCTTGTGTCTTAGTGACTTTATTGCCTTGCTTTGAGTGAAATGATTAAACAACAAAAACTACACATATGCACAAAGCAGAAATTTTTTCCCATGTGTGTATATATATATATATATATATATATATATATATATATAACAAAGATAGTGTAAACCCAGTTGGTGAAAGTCTGAAAGAAAAGACATTTGAAGCAAACTGTTGTTGTAATACAGTGCTTGATATCAGAGATAGCATATTAATAGGATTAATACAAATAAAATTTGTCATTTATCTAATTGATGTTATATTCAGTACCTCACTGAATTCTTTTTCTAATTGTCCAGTCATCAGAATATTTCAGCATATATGTGTGTGTGTGTGTGTGTGTGTGTGTGTGTGTGTGTGTGTGTGATAGTTTTACGGTATGCTATATTTATGGGTAAAAATGATCAATATCAGAGATAGAGTATATGTAAATCTAAAAGTGGACACTGTGGTTAACCCTGAGCAGTGACATTCTGTTTCATGTTTAAACGCAATCTTCAGGACTGAATATTGTATTCAAGCATGAAACAGATTGTTGCCACTCACTGTTGATCTCACTGTCTACTTATATAAAACACTGCTCTCTTTAACAGATCTTAGAAATTGGAGAAAATATAATTATCTTGTAAAATTGAAAATTAATATATCAAAGAATTATTGATGGTAGTTTCAAGCATTATAGTCTGGTTGATTTAGAGTGAATATAAGGTGTACCTGAAAAAAAAATGTTACCAAGTCATGTTTTGTATCATTGGAAGCCAAATTTTATATTCTGCAAAAAAATAATAACTCCTCTCTCATTCATTTAGGGGAATTTTTTTTACAGGCGTTTTTCTGAGCACCATTTTCTTTGCAAAATGTGCTAATCCTTTGCCCCCCAAAAGAGGGTCTAAACTTTTTCTCTGAAAGCATTATTCATTTACCATCAAGCTTTCCAAATTTTTATTTTGTATTTTTTCTCTGTGGCTTTTTTCAGAAAATCTCTTGATTTCAGAAACGCCATAAAACACAATCTCCCTTGATTTATACATTTTGCTTTACCTTTTTTTATTTGTATTTTCAGACCACTGTCGAAAAATGACTAAAGCTATGAGGTTAACAGCCAGAATCAAGATTCGAAATTAGACACCTTAATTTTCAATAGTCACTGATACCTTCATCAATAATGAGGCTCCATTTTTATAATCGGAAAATATGGTTGTCCAAAATACGTTCTACTTCCTACAACTATTGCATTGCTCTTGCTTTCAATAATGACTACTGCTGACCAATGTAACAGAACGGCTTGACCAATATTATTATTTTGTGTGTGGGCGTGTAAGGTTAGGTGTGAAAAATGGAGCTTGAAGTAGACAATGTCAATCTACAAGTCATAGAGTTTGAAATGATGGACAAGCGAAAGTATTACCCCCTAACGATGCTGAGCAGTTTCTCTATCCGGGGTGTGCTTTACCCTTTTACTCTCATCAAGACTCGGCTACAAATCCAGCGAGGCACAGAGATCTACAAAGGGACATTTGATGCATTCTTCAAGATCAGCAAGAATGAAGGATCTTGTAAGTACAAAGTGTAATGTTAATATTAACCGTTTCCTTGTAAGGAAATATTTGGCATTCATTAACCGAGCAGCCAGTGCTACTTTCGGTTGAAATTTATAAAAGCTTTCTCTTAAAACAATTTTTCAGGAAAATAGATTTCCAAAGTTCAGTAACTGTTATTGCTCTTTCCATATTGATGGGGGGATTTCTTTCCTGGCTTTTTGTTTGAAGTCGTGTGGGATGTCAATATCTTGATTATGTCATTATTTTCTCTTCAAGTTATATGTGTTGTCTATTTTAATTGTTGCTGTTGTTGAAAGTCCAAGTTATTTGGTACAGTTCTTTGTGATTCTGTAGCATCTGTTCACAAGTTTCAAAGAAGGATGCTACTCACTAAGACCTATAGGCCTCCTTCACTTGAAGACATTTTTAACCATTGATCTCTGAAAGCAGTTGTATACAACTGACAGAAGGAAGTACTCTTTGATATATAACCTATGGTCATATAACACCCCCTAGCCCCACCATTTCAGTGGAGAATATTAAAAAAAGAAATTGTTGAATGGTATATTAAACGTTAATGGGACTTCAACCATATTTCGAATTTGACTCAGTTCAAAAACAAATTTCTTATCATGCATTTGATACATTGGTTGATTCATTTTCTAGAGTTTATCAACCCTCTGCAGTTATTTAAAGCTGAACATAATCTTTTGAGAGAATAATATTTTAGTGATAAGTCTTACGAATTAACCCATATCTAGTGAAGAAGAGGTGGATTCATACCTTTCACATGAGGGTATTTGTGCATAACAGGAATTGGAACTCTTCTCTCCAATTATCTATTATGTGCCATTATCCATTACACCACCCACACATCCAAGCTTAAGGCACCTGGTATTCCCAAGTGGTCACATTTATTACAAATTTATAAAATTCTAATATTTGGGGGGGAAAAAGAGTAGGTCTTCTAGACTATCTAATATGTTAATTTGAAGACTATTGTATCGGCAAGAAACTGATATATCCTTGCTGGATCTTAGAGCAAATTGCCTTACAGTGTAAGTTTATGAATCATCATCATAACTGTATCAGATGGCGATGTTTTCGGTGAAGAGTTAGAATCTTTTTTCCAAGCCTCAAGTCACGTGGTTGGCTCTGTTGAACAGCACTGGTCTGTTCATAGTTGAATGTGTCAAAGTAGTTTTTGGCTTATAGTGGTTTACAATCCTCACTCTTTCATGTTGTCAATTGATATAACCCAGTGGTTCCCAAACCTTTTTTTTCTAGGTGACATTTTCAAAATGAAAATTTACTGACGCCTCACCAAATTTTAGGTCATAAAAAGTACAGTTAAAAATAAAAACTACTAATAGTGTATTAAATATAATATATAACACAAATGACTTAAAATATGATTAAAATACACAAATTTAATGAAAGGTATGAGCTTGTTTTTGATGAGTAATCTCGAGAAGGGAAGTTCCAGTGAAAAGGTGCAAGCAGCCCTACAGCAAAGAAGGTCCAAAGAGAGGATTAAAGGGAGATAACCTCATATTCAAAGTCAGAATAATACCATTGATAACACTCTCTTCCAATTTGCAAAGCCTAATTACTATGTTCTTAATACTTGACATAATGCAAAAATATCACAATGATAAAATCGGTCAATATTTATTTATAACTATTTGTACTGGGACTTATACATGCAATTACAAGTAATCCATAATAATATTTTAAATTTTGAAATCATATTTATTTTTGGTGTATGAATTTTTTGAAACTGTTTCTAAACCTTTGATTGTTTTTCAATCATTCTGCCTCACCTATAATGTGTGCCACACCGTTTGTGATCAAGCTCAAATCTGACTCCTCACTAAGTATTAGAATTTCTATTAGGCAAAGTTATTTGCATATTTAAATCAGTCATGCCACTGTATCCATGTCATCATTCCTGTCAACAGTAAAAAGCCAAAAATACACTCAACATGTGGGTGCTTCTTTTTCATTTGCTGATAAGGTAGGTCACTATTCAATTCTTTGCTATAACTCTCAACTGTGGTAATTTGTAAGGGAAATAATAAAGGTTGAGGGAGAGAGAGAGAGGATAAGAAGGATAGAAAGGAGAGAGAAGGCAAGAAGAAACCGTTATTAACAACCACATTTTGGAAAACTTTACTTTCTATAATTTTATTATATTTTTTTTATTAAATTTATATTATATATTAAATATAAAAAAAATTGTTTTCATGATTATTTTCATCATTACATCCCTTTTTTTTAACAATTCATCTGGTTGATTCTCTATATTCTTATGTCCACACAAGGCTCAAGAGCCACTTAGGGTAGAGGGTTACTGAATTAGGTTGTTGTAGGGACATAAGAGAAGGAAGTTAGTATATGCAGATATGTAGGATAGATAGACAGCTGACACTAGATTTGAAGAAGTCAAGATTGTAGTGATCGGGGAAGCATCCTCTCAGGAGTCTCTTCCACAGTTTTATTGAATGCAAAGGAAATGAGGATGATCCAACCCTGTTTATGAGGCATGGCAGATCTTAGCTGTAAAGGTCTGAACTGGTGGGACCAAGGAGTATGGCTCATTTGAACAGTTGCCATGGAAATAGCAATAGAGTAGTGATAGGCTTGTAATGTTTTATCTGTAGGAAAGGAGCCCACACAGCTGCATAAATGGTTTTGAAAGTCAGGATTAGACAGCTCCAGCCCAGATATGATGCTAACCTCCAGGCGAGTGACCCATTGCACCTTCTTGGACTAACGTTTTCTGCTGTCATGAAGTGGAAAGATTATATTGAATCTATTGCTAGGTCTGCTGCTAGGAATGTTGGTTCACTGTGTCATGCTAGACAGTTTTTCTCATTTGAATCTATTTTGCATATTTGTAAGTCTACCATTTGTCTATGCATTGAATATTGCTGCCAGATCTAGTCTGGTGCTCCTGCTATATATTTAGAGATTCTTGATACAATCCAAATAAGAATCTGAAATAAGAATCTGACCAGACATCACAGCTACAGTCACTTTCCCACTGTCTGGCGTAGCTTCCCTGTGTGTTTTCTATAAATACTTTTATGGTAACTGTTTTATTGAACTTTGCTCTATGGTACCTAGACTTTATGAATTTAAGTGCAGAACTAGATTGGCAACAAGGTCTCATAATTTTACAGTTGAAATGGATAGATGTAACCATAAGTTCTATGCTATCAGTTTCTTCTCTTGTACATCTTGCTTGTGGACTTCTCTTCCAGCTTCTTAGTGGCTTTATTGCCTTACTTGGGATAAAATGATTAAAAAAAAGATATGTCAACAATACTCCATTTTTGCTCTGATCTGACTCTTAATAACTGGATAATTATTTGAAATAGTTTCATTTGGTTCTTAACATTATTATTGTGTCTCTTTTATTTTTATAAGTAGAGATGAAAATATGATGAAAATCATTTGAAAGATTATCAGCTTTTTAATAATGATGATGTAACCAAAATTCCAAACAAAATTATCATATTCAAAAATCGGCTTACATTTTGTTAAATCAGATCAATCATTTCAATACTAATTGGTTTAATCAGAAGAAAGCTTCTTTTTGACATTTTGGTGACAACAATTAGTTTACTTTCTTTGTTTTTTTATTATTTTGCAGCTGGACTCTATCGAGGCTTCTGGGTGAACTGTCTTCAACTTATCCCAACTGTAAGCTACATCTCAACATACGAGGCAACTCGACAGTTTCTCAAAGAAAATACAGTGTTTACCCATAGCAAAAGCCGCTCCTTTCTTGCTGGAGGCATGGCATCTATTGTAGGTCAGACTTTGTCAGTCCCTGTTGATATTGTTTCCCAACACATGATGCTCCTTGGGCAACGAGCGTCTAAAGAGGAAAGAAAAGTGGACAGAAAGTTAGCCCAATTGCAAACGTTGAAGATCTCAGAGGCAGCCCGGGTATCTCGTTTAGGAAGTGTCAAAGAAATCATGCAACAAATATATGTACGCGATGGCTTGCGAGGATTTTACAAAGGCTACTTTGTGTCCATATTGGTGTTTGCTCCCAATAGCGCATTATGGTGGGCATTCTATGATACTTATACATGTGAGTTACTTCCCCTTCCTGTTGGATTTTTTTATTGTCTTTCATGGGCAAATAACTAAGTTTAGATGCCAAAAGATGTTGGATCTTGTTTAATGTAGACATTTGATCCTTAAAATCTCTTGAGTTAAACAAATTTAAATACAGTGTAACCCGGATATAAGAGATTTTCTCTGGTCCAAAATTAGAGCCTGTGTTAATGTATATATAATAGACCAAACCCGGATATAAGAGACTTCTTCTCCGGTCCCGACAACTCTCTTATATCCAGGTTACACTATAAAAACAATATATTATTTTTATTCTTTTGTGTAAATTTTTATTCATTTTCTAATTTTAGTTTCTAAAACGTATTTTTCTGTTTTTCTGTTTGCTTTATATTTACGGTTTCTCTTTGTCTTTTATCACCAACGCAGCCACTGTTTGGAGACAATATTTTGTTAACTTTCATATATATTTGTCTCCATAATTACCAACTTTTTTATGTATTCACACATTCACTTCTAATGTTGATATATGGACAATTACATAATTATGAATACATTGAAGAATGACAGAGCGCATTCTTTTTCTTTAAAAGGAACCTTTTTTGTCCAACACTTATCTTTGATACTATTCCAATTTTCCCATCTTTTGTTGAAGATGGTTTGTCCTACATGTAAAGCAGTTTGTTATTTACCAATTTAAATGTCAGTAGGTATCACAGATGAAAATTTCAAACAGGTACTAGGTGTTATCCGATTGCATCTTAGCAGTTTTCATTTCATCAAAATATCTCAAACCGTTTAATTTTGGCAGATTTATTTTTATTTTTACACATTTGCTCGACATAGTAATTTTTTTGTCTATTATAAATTAGAACAAAATACCATATTTGGACTCCTATATTTTAAAAAGCAATTAAGAACAACAGTTAAAATTATACTAGATTATTAGGTACATAACAAAAAAATTATTAAAAAACATTACAGATAGTATCACTGCATATTTCTTAAATAAATTCAGTCTGAATTTGCAAATTTTATAAATCAAAACTTCTGCAATAACGTGCAAACAACTCATAACCTGAGGTTTGACATTTCATAAAACTGGAAATAAGATCCACATTCATCCCAAATTTCAAATATCACATTATGACTATACCAGTAACATGGGGAGTGATAGAATGGATATATTCTGGATTATTCCACTTCAAAATTGAAAATAATTGCTTTTTAACCTTTTGTCACAAGGTATTTGAAAGGTCGATTTTAGACTTGCTTGAATTGTGTCATAAAATGAATACTTCTTACACTAGAAACACCAAATTTCATATCTAGCCATTTCTGGGGGTTGTTAAAATGACCTAAAATCATCAGATTAGAATGCATATGGAGCAGATGCTGAACAAGTACAGTCCTGACTCAACATGTACAATTTCTGGACTGTAGGTAGGTAGGTAGGTAGATAGATAGATAGAGAGAGAGAGAGAGAGAAGCTTAACACACGCCAAGCAATACCCACTAATGATTACTAATAATGCGCATGAAATAAATATTACTAAGAAATAATAATAAATTAGAAAATGAATATTAAATCATAAATTTGTATCGAGATAGCAATAAATCGTAACTAAAATCCATTCATTAGATAATTTAAAAAGTAAGAAAATTGTTTGAAGGGGTAACTTTAAACAAAATGTTACTTGGTAACTGAAATGCTGATAATTATTGTGAGAATACTGCAAAAACATAAAAGACATTCCAGAATTTTTTTGTAGAATGTTTTTTTATCTCATTCTTTGAATATGAACATTTTTCGATCAATAAGTCCTACGTTTTTTTTTTTTGTGATTTGAATCTGAGTGTAAAGTAAACAAATCATTTTTGTTTCATATTTTTATAGACGAAAACGATTTCTAAATCCCATTTACATTTTACATATCATAGAAAATTAATATTTAAAACAAATTCTTACCAATTTCCTTGAAAATTTCATCCATAGAAAACACGCTGGTTGATTCTTTTGTGTCTGTATTGACGCTGTATATCAAGTCTTGCGTGGAGTTGAAATGATGGCCGAGCAGAGACGCACATGGTTACACATAATCGCACACGCACAAAGTGGAGCTATCGTTTCATATTTGATTTTGATTTAGTTTCATAGATTATTAAATGAGCATTTTAATGATATATTTTATGTGTTATTATTTTTATAAGAAGCATTTGAATTTTACGATCAAACTTTTCATTTGAATTGTTTACAAACTTCTTATCAAAATTAAAAAATATAAAATATATGAAAATGAAGCTTAGAATGTTAACTTTGAAACTAACATGTTACCAAAATTGTAATAAACCCTGCGGAGTGCGCATATTACAAAATTTGAGGAAGTCTAAACTGCCGTCAGTGAAAAAAATGGCCAAAATTTTGCGAAATCACCAAAATGTCTCTATTTTCAAACTGTAATGTTCCTCGCACACTGTAGTACATATAAAAATAGATAAGATAGAAACAAAGTTCATGAAATAAGCTTTTATTTGGTATGGATTATGTTTTTATGGAGATACTGAATGAAATAACACGGCGAGTTGAATATATGCATTTTTTAGTGTTTAGTTAAGAATTTCATCAGCTGTAAGCTAACTGTTGGGATACCTAATGTCAGTGTGAGGCTGATTATATGGAGCGAACCAACTTGCGGTTGGAGACCCAGATTGGACATTACATGCCTCACAGGCTTCAGTTCAATATTCCACCTGAAGAAGGCCGGAGTGTACAACAGCCGAAACGTTATATTGAAATATGGCAACAAAGATGAGAACAATAGTCCAAATAATGTAAATAGTGTACATAATACCTCATCTCAGAAATATAGACAGATATTGACTGAAAGAGTTGTGAGTTCAATACCTGGCAACAGCAGAGGGAATAAGAACTTGGAAAGTTGACTTGCTAAAAGGAAATTAACTGAAAATGCGATATCCAAATAAGTCATGGCATGTGAAATTAGAATGATCTACTCCTGTGGACTAAATAAAGGGTTCAGTTCAAAATTCCAACATATATCACCTGAAGACGGCTAGAGCATACAATGGCTGAAACATTGTGAATATAACAATAAAGATAAGGACAACAGTCTGAACAATGTAAATAGTTGCAGCACCTAATCTCAGAAGTATAGACAGTATTTATTAAACCTATAAAACATTTAATCTTTTTTTAATTTATTTATTTTTATTAATTTCACAAAGAAAACTTATTATTTTTTCCTTCTCTATATGTTGATTGGGTGTAGGTTAGACAGTATTAATGATTTTCTTAATGTATTTGACATAAAATAAAATTTCCTTTTCTATAATTGCAGTATTTTTTGCCGGTGTTTCCCCAACATGGATTCCTCGCCTTGCCATTCAATGTTTTGCTGGTACCCTGAGTGGTGTGTCTGCATCAACCCTAACCAACCCACTTGATGTGATACGGGCCCGTATACAGGTAAGCAGTACTGGATTTTGATGATATTTAATTTAGCTTTCAGGGAGAAATACATTGTACTTATCTTGAAAATCATTCATGTAATGGCCTGTCTGTTTAGAAAATCATTAGCATTTGAAATAACAACTTCATGCACTGACCTCTGATATCAACAGAAAATACATAACTACCTCTACCATAAAGCACACCTCTTATTTTCAAAAGAAGTATTTAATAATTATCAAACTCATTACACTTGAAAACTAGTTTTTTGAGATAAATTTGAAAGCCACAAATATATGTACCGAAGCTTCTAGATATGATATAAAATTATGCCAAACTTCAACTGATGAATTTAAGCATACTACTAGTTTGGCAATTCGGTCTGACCGTTTTACTGTTGAGCTAGCTAGATTCAACCATATTTTATATTCTAATACTTTCTTTCTTCTCACTTCTCACCTGTGGAACTCTCTTCTGGTTTCTATTTTCCCTGCCACCTACGATCTTCAAAGATTTAAATGCAGCACCAATTGCCACCTTTTGTCTTTCTGAATCCTGTTCTTTTATTGTCCTTTCTCCTTACTAAAGTGACTCTTTCACTCCCAGTTAGCCCTTGTGTCTTAGTGACATTATCACCTTGCTTGTAGTGAAATGGTAATATTAGCTGTTTCCTTATAAGGAAACATTTGGCATGGATTGACCGAGCATCCAGTTGTGTTTTCAGTTGAAATTTATAAACTCTTCCACTTAAAACCCCTTTTTTAAGAAAGCAGGTTTCTCAAGTTCAGTAGTTTTATCACTCTTTCCAGTAGTGATGGTTAGGTTGCCTTCCTAAGCTTCTATTTGAAGTGGTGTGGAATGTTAACATATTATGGTAATGGTAATATTAGTTGTTTCCCTACAAGGAAACATTTGGAATTCAATGACCAAGCAGCCAGTACTGCTTTCTGTTGAAATTTATAAAATTTTTCTCTTCAAACAATTTTCCAGGAAAATGGGCTTTTCAAGTGCAGTAGCTGTTATTACTCTTTCCAGTATTGATGGGGGTTTCCTTCCAACCCTTCTGTTTGAAGTGGTGTGGAATGTTAACATTTTGATTGTGTCATTATTTTCTCTTTGAATTTACATATGTTGTCTATTTTAGTTGTTGCTGCTGCTGTTGGTAGTTCTCAAGTGATATGTTTTTTTTTTTATTTGGACCAGTTCTTTGTAATTCTGTAGCACCAGTCCACAATGTTCAAAGAAGGATGATCTTCACCAAGACCCTCAAGCATTACTCTCTCAAAGTCCTTTTGCACCATTGATCTTAGGAAGCGGTTGTATACAGCTGGCAGTTTAGATATCTCTGAACGTGTCTGGCACCATGCATGGCATCCATATGAAAGTCTCAATCTGATGAGGCTGTTTAAGAACATGACTCAAGTTTTCAGGTTAATGTTTTGGTTTTGTAGCAATGTGTGGTATTGGGCGAAACTATCTCTGGTGCAGCCTATTCTATATTCAATTTCTTTTTCTCCTAAACTTGTTATAACTGATCCATACACCAAGGTATCTGAAGTGTTTATTTTTTATTAATTCCACATCCTGAATTTTTACGATGGATTCTAGGTGCTATTTTTGCTTTCATCCCAACTCCAGATCATAGCTTCTGTTTTGGAAATGTCTATCTAGAGTCTCATTTCTTGGAACACTTGATAGAGGAGGCTGGTTTTCTGTTCAGGATTATATTATCCTCCCCACCCACTCATCATTAGTACGTTTGGGATGCAGTATGTCGTGTTTAAATGGTCAGTGCCCATCTCTCCACATCTGTACTTGTATATGCGCAGGGCATAGTCTAGGAAAAGATTAAATAGATTGGGGTTCTCATTTCCTCCTTGTTGTACTCCCGTTAGGGTTTGAAATGTTTTAGCAGTGGTGTCCTCACCAGACATGTAAGATTTTGCAGATCGATATAGTTCTTCTATAAGAGCAATGCATTCAGTGGATTCAGAGTTCAGAAGGTGGCTTTGGTAAATCTTAAAATTTAAAAATATGATTTACAGCAAGTAAGTGGAAATTACATGGGCAAGAAAGAAAGAATTGACAAAATACTTTAACATCTCGAGGAAAATGTAAAAATGTGTTTTGTTGAGGAATTAACATGTCTAACACCAGTTAATGGTTTTGCTTTTATACCTGTTAAGTTCCAAATGACATTAAATATTTAATATACCCCTTTTTGAAATTTCACCTTGTCTTCATTTTGTCCTCTGCTTCCTTGTTTAGACTAATACTTGCAATTTTGTTTCTGGGGAATCGCCATTGTTCTATTTTTGTTCTAAACCCATACTGCTCATTGCACAAAAGGTTGTTCCTATCTAGGTGCTCGATGACCTTCTTGTTGATTAAAAGGATAATGTATTTTTAAAAGTGCAGACTAACTGAAAGTATTATAAATAGTATTAGTACATTAGTAAATACAAAACAAGAAAGCACTACCAATATTTAACTGTTACTGAGCTTATTTATTTATAGAACCATAGGAATTTTAGATATTTTTTATTATTTCTTAGAATAGTATCCTCCATTATTTAAGAAACAATTTTGTTTTATTATTACTTTCTAATGTTTTACTCTGTGATCCAATGATTCATAAGTGCCTATGAGAGTTTAATTCTGGAATTTGTGGCGTTACGCACAAACCCAGGCTAACATCCAAATATAACACCGGAAGAATACTTGAGAACATACAGGCTAAACCATTGTGTGAAAAACAAAAAGGATAAGGATATTAGTTTAAATAATTAATGAAATAATGACAATGTTTAATCTTGAGAATTTCATAGATTTTTTTTTTTTCTTTTTTCTTTCCTTTAGGTGGAAGGTTCCAATATGAAGGAGACGATACAAGTTCTTTGGAAAGAGGAAAGTTTTATGATGGCCTTCAAAGGATTGTCAGCTCGTCTCATCCAATCTGTGATGTTTTCTTTTTTTATTATCCTCGGATATGAGTCAATAAAACGACTTTCACTTCTTGAGGAATATCGAAAAGATGTCCGATGGTGAAATTCTTGCTCTTTATTTATTTTTTTTTTCAAATAAAACCATTTTTAAAATTTTTATTACAGTCAGAGCAGAAAGTCTGTTTTATTTTACAGCAAAGATTAATAGTCAATTCAAAGTCACCTCTAGTGATTTTTTAATAGTTTTAACTGTTTATTATGAGATTTTTTTTTATTTATTTAATACTTTGGAAGCTTCCGACTCCTCACTGTGTATTTTATAATTTTGTTTCAATATTAGTTTATCTTTTAATAAATACGGATGAGTGCTGTCATTATTAAAACTATTTCTTAATATGGCTAACAAGACTAATCTAAAAAAAGAAAAAAGATTGTCATCAAATCACTCGTCGAACTCCATTACTATTAGGTGATATTTGTTTATGTCCTTTCATTGATGTCTATCAGCAACAATGGATGGAACAATTGGGATTCTCCTGAAACTAAACAGTCACAGAAAAATTCAGAGGATAAAATGAGGACAAGGCACACATTTCCAAATGGGGGACATTGTATAATTAACACTGTTTAACAGTTTAACACATTCACTGCCATGTCACCAACATATTTCAATTTATGCCATGTCTTGAGATACTGGTGATGCTTATATTTTCAAGTTAAATTGCTTTCAGTGGAAACACTTGATGCATATTTATATATAAAGCAATGTTTTTGTCTTCCTGAGAGCATTTTGGGAAAATACATATGGCACCCTGCTGCTCTTGACATTTATTTGAATGCTTTATAAATGTACATTCCTTAGTTCCACCCGTTCTAACCGTCACAGCTATTGACCAGTCATGCCATACACATTGTAGTGAAACACTCTAATTCCCTTTGTATTCCATTTTTTGTGGAACTGACTCCCAAGAGGATGCTTCCCCAATCACTACAATTTTAACCCATTCAAGTCTAGGGTTAACCAGTCTGCATTCAAATGGATGGTGTAACAATCATAAATATATAAAATCATATCTAAGTAGAGAAAAGCTTAAAATATCCTCCCTAGGATGAAGTCAAAATAAGTGGTCCTGTTGTTTAGTTTAGGCACAAGGCCACAAATATAGGGCACTTAGTGAGGAGCAAAATCATTACTATGCAGTCAAATAAGTATTACTCCCACAGTGATGCACCCTGAGTCATTAACACCTTGACTACCATGTCACCATATATTGGTGACACTGCATACTGCCGAGGGTTATATTTTCAATTTAAATTGCTTTGCCAAATCTTGGAGACACTTGTTGGATATTTATATATAAAGCAATGTCTGTGGTTTCCTGTGAACATTTTGGGGAAATACATCTGCCCCTCTCTTTGCTTTTTACTACTTGAATGCTTTATAAATGTAAAGGAGATATAAATGAAAACAAACCTCAAGGTGAAAATATATTGATTCAACTCCAATGTTAATATTTGCAGAATTAATTTTGTCACCAATATATGGTGACATGGCTGTATTAATAAAAAAAATGGAAATCACATAGCATATAATAATGCTTCTTTATTTCCCATAATGCATCTAATTGTTTGAAAATAAGGTATATTATATTATATATATGAGTTGCAAAAATCTGAAGAAGAATTTTATGCACACAAAAAAGTAGCTGTCACCACCATTTGGTGACATGGCTTCTGAGGTTAGGAAAAAGCACTGGCAGCCATTTTAAAAAAACCTTTCCTTGATATCTAACATGTTCTTTTAAAACCTTATACTAATTTTGTGTAATGTTTTATTTTAATTTTTAATTTGATGTTTTTGGGTAATTATAATATAAATGCAATTTAGAGCAAGTATCAATGCTTCTTTATTTGTCATGAAGAATCTGTCAGAAAATAACATATATATTTAATTGATATAAATATAAAAGTTGACATTGAAGTCCACACCCAACAGTGACAGTCTGTTTCATGCTTAAATGCAACCGTAAGGCCTGACACTTGCGTTTAAGCATGAAACAGACTGTTGATGCTGGATGTTGACTTCAATGTTCACTTTTATATTTACATATGCTCTATCCCTGATATTGAGCACTATAATCTGTAAATATAGCATACCTTAAAACTATATTTTCATCATATATATATATATATATATAAATAAATAAATAAATATAAAAGTGAACATTGAAGTCAATATTTAGAGGCGACAGACTGTTTCATGCTAGACGCAATTGTCAGGCCATGTGTTAAGTTTTTTCTCAACTATTATATATATAGTCTAGAAAAAAAACAACGCATATGGTCTGACGATTACGTCTAGCATGAAACAATCTGTCACCTCTGAGTGTTAACTTCAATGTTCACTTTATATTTATTCATTTTTTTATATATATATATATATATATATATATATATATACACGATGTAATGAGAATGAAAGTAATATATAAATTTCAACGTTCAGAGCATTAATCCAAAAGAGGGCTCGAGACCGATAGTAGAGCGATAATTATTTATTTATTATAATTTTATCATATAGACAAAACCATTTTACTCACTACAAAGATGCAACTTGGTTTCAGTGCATTTCAATTGCACTTCGACGGGTGAGAGTCGAAAATGGTTATGAACAATCCTGCTTGTAGGCAAGCCGGATGTGAAACGTCACTTCCTTTTTCCATTTGTTTGAGAAGAAAAATATATACATAAAAAAAAAATATATATATATATTTCGCTCCTATTACTGTTGAGCACTGTTGCTAAGGATTCAAACTAAAAACATGGACAAAATCGATTTCGGCATTTCACTGAAGACTATTCCCATCCCAGACAAACGGGAGTACCTTCAAAATCTAGTCACAAAAACTGAAGACTTAATCAGGAGAATGAGATGGAGAGCTTACTTCTTCCTCAGCGACTGGATAAAGCACAAAATCTCCAAAACGATTGATGCATATGAATTTAACTTGAAAACGGCACCTTTTATCGATCAACTAAAAAAATTCAAAATGGACCTTTTTGATATCATAAAAAATATTAGCTTCCACAATCACAAGAACAACTTTCAAAAACACTTGGATACGGCCATCACAGAAATCAAACAGTCAAAACAAATATTTGTAAAGTCGGATAAGACTACAAACTCAATCCAAAAGATTATAACACCTTGATTAAAAAGGAGTTAACGAGAAATTACAAGAAGGTTAATACAGATAATTATAATTATGTAAACATAATTAATTCATCGGACAAGAAGATTACCGATAAGCTGAAAATAAGTGATAGGCTGCCGAAACTTTCAACTAGGGAAGCCTACATTCTACTCAAAGACCATAAACGTGATTTCCTAAACAAACTACCCACAAGAATTATCAACCCGACCAAGTCTGAAATTGGGAGAATTAGCAAAACAGCCCTGGAACATGTGAAAAAACAGATAAAGGGTCATCTCGGCCTAATCCAATGGGTCGGCACTGTAGAAGCGATTGATTGGTTTAAAAGCCTCAATAACAAAAACGGCAGTACCTTCATCCAATTTGACATGGTGGACTTCTATCCATCGATATATCTTTGATGTATCCATGGGATCGCTGGATTCTGCTGAATCATTAGACTTGGTAGGACTGTTTATTCTATACAATCTCACAGTTCACAATGAAATTAGTCTAAATAATATAGGGATTTATAGAGACGATGGTTTGATGGTAGTGAATAATTCTACCGGTAGCAAAGTTGACAAGTTGAGGAAATGGATTCATAGAGTGTTTAAATCTTTACACCTCAAGGTTAAAATTAATTCTAACATAAAGCAAGTAGACTTCTTAGATGTAACCTTAAACTTACACTTAAATAATTTCCAACCCTTCTTAAAAAATAATGCTAACCCTATTTATATAAACCCTAATTCCAATCACCCAACTCAGTTATTAAACATATTCCATCATCCGTTGAACGCCGTATAAAAAAGCACTCTTCTAGCATGGAAATATTCGATAAACACAAAATTATCTATAACAAAATTCTTACCGACAGTGGTTACAGATCTTTCGAAATTAAATATAGAGAAAATTGTAGTTATTCTAAAAAAACAATAGAGGAAGGAGAATAATTTTGTATACACCTCTCTTCAACAAGTTAGTCCGTACCAAATTAGGGCACAAATTCTTAAATCTAATTAACAAGCACTTCCCTACGGAGAGCAAATTAAGCCAGATCTTCAACTGCAATACCTTAAAAATTAGTTATAGCTGTTCTCGAAATCTAGATAAAATTATTAAATCACAACAATAGAATACTGAAACTACATAGTGATAATAAACGAAACCTAAATACAAGTTCTAATACACCCCAAGAAAAAAGACTATGCAACTGTAGAATCCCCGATCAATGTCCATTATTAAACAGATGCTTAACCAAATCCATAGTGTATATGGCCTATATCTCATCAAATGAGAACCCCAGCAATATTAAACTATATGTGGGGTCTACTAGCAGACCTTTTAAGGATAGGTATTACAATCACTTGAACTCCTTTACAAATATGGCCAAACAAAATATGACATCACTTTCGAAATATTTTTGGAAACTCAAGGAAGAAGGAAAAACACCTAAGGTTAAATGGAAAATCCTAAGACAGGCCAGAACCTGCAATTCGCTGAGCGAACCTTGCTTCTTATCTTTACAGGAGAAAATATCTATCATTGAATTCTTGAATAATACCCAATTATTAAACCAAAGATATGAAACCACCATTTTCTGTAGACATACTAATGATCTAACACTACAATCTTGCTAAATTCTTAATTCCATAACTATAAATGTTTTAAAATTATAAATCACCTCCTTCGATGTATTCCCTACTCTCTTATGTACCTCTCCACTAATATAATTTTTTTTTTTTTTTCATATATATTACTGATAATAATTTCAATTAAGTCGTTTTACACCCATACTTATTCTACACACTCTACGATCCAGGAATATTTTAAAAAGTTGATTATAAAAGGTTATATTAGCATCCTTTATTTTTCTTAGAAGAAATCACCACTTCTAAATTTTAATCCACAAAACACGTTCATTGATTACAAAATAAATAGTGATAACCCCAACATAAATAAATGCAATTCAACTCTAGGAATCTTATAGTAAACCAAAAAATAACATTCCCAATTACTACTAGAACTAATCGCACAATTTTTACCTACTCAAATGTAACATTATCCCCCATCTCCATCTTCCCTCCCCACCTCTCAATCATAGGACGCTTGTGAGATGATGTGCCTAAACTCTTGACTGATGTTTATCAGCGGAAAAAAAGTTCCACAGACCAATCAACATTAAACACCCGGTCCATCCATCACCAAACTGCTATCAACAAGCACTATTGTTTCACTCCGACACCTATATATATATATTTTTTTTTTATGTATATATTTTTCTTCGTGAACAAATGGAAAAAGGAAGTGACGTTTCACATACGGCTTGCCTACAAGCAGGATTGTTCATAACCATTTTCGACTCTCACCCGTCGAAGTGCAGTTGAAATGCACTGAAACCAAGTTGCATCTTTGCAGTGAGTAAAATGGTTTTGTCTATATGATAAAATTATAATAAATAAATAATATATATATATATATATATATATTAGCACAAAAGAAACTTTCTTTGATTCTTAACATACCTTTTACAAAATATTTTTAACAAATTAATTAACAAAAATATTAATACCCTCCCCACATGAGCCTATATTCATTTTGAGTAATGCTTTACATAAGAAACTACTGTTTTTCTTTACAAGGAGAGAGGGCGTCCATCTTTGTTGCTATTAATAGTGTTTTGTTTTATATATAAAATTTATCTGTCACTTAAACAGCATGGCATGTTATTTGAATTTATAAAATATTAAAATGCAATCAATGCATGATTATAAAAAAATATTTCTACTTATTGAAACTTTGAATAGAGAGACAAATTTGAATTCCATTCTCTTACATGCAAATACCATTGAGAAAGGTAAGAATCCATCTCCTCCCTCCAGCTATGGGTTAAATAGTAGGACTTTTATCTGGAAAAAATATTGTTATTCTCAAAAACTTGTTAATACTCACAAAAAAATATTCTTAGAATCCAAAATATGTTTCAGCTTTAAATAACCTACAAAGGGCTGATAAACCATAAAAACACAAATCAATTGATATTCTTCTTAAGGGAAAATGGGAACATTTATGAAATACTTGTTTGGAAATTCATCATAGCTCTTAACCTTTTGAACCAGAGAGAATGGTATATTATACTCATCTGGGAGTCAGGGTTCAAAGGGTTAATTGTAGTTTTTACTTAATAAAACAAAATTACCTCAAAGAAATATGACAATGAAAGAAATCAATTTGGAATGAGATTTGTATTGACCGTAAGATGGATGTTTTAAGCCAATAGCATTCAGTCCACCCCATAAATATCAGCTCTCAATGTTCAACCCACCATAACCTGCCTCATATGTTATTTTTATTTGGTCGAGCTAGCTTGGATATTCATGTGTCTATCACACCAACCTTCACTGTTTTGCATCAAAGTCAGAAGATCATTAGGGTGGCATTCCGTGTCATAGCTGGTCAATATAGGTGGTTGCTGGGGGACCAACCAGTCTTGCTCCATAGCTAAGGTGTCCAAAACAGTAGATCACTGATAAGTTCTTGCTTTGCTTGCCAGCAGTGTCCTGCAAAGCGCATTCTGCATTCACATAAGATTCTAGAAATATCAGGGATTCTTCCATAGTGCTGTGACTTAGTTGGATATTGTCTTCAAGAGATGTTAAGAATAGCTCTCAGCATCTGAGTGTAGGATCCGTCGAGCTTAGACTTAAGGGTTTAGTTAATGTCTTGGCAGTGGCACCAGACATTAACACCGCCTCTACTGTGTTTGTCTGATAGATCAGATTTCCAGATTACATCCATTTTATTTAAGATGGTCCAGGCTTTACCTATGTGAATTTTCACATCCTTTTCAGTAGAATCTTTTTAGCTTTTTGTTTTTTCTTTTTTCTTTACAATAAGGTTCACCCTATACAATGCCCGGGGCCCACTCGAGGTAGAGTGTTACGTTAGGAGGCAGTTTGTATGGATAGTAAAGGAAAGTAACCGTTAACCCTAGATTTGAACAGGTTAATGATCCAGGAAACATCCTCTTGGGAGTTGGTTCCACAGAGCAGCAGTTCATAGGAAGAAACTGTCCAAGTGGAACTTCCTTCTCACTCATGGAATACAAAAGGAGTGTGGGTGGTTTTTTTTACTGTTGTAATGGAATTTCCCATTCTCCCTATCTCTTATTGTGGACTGACTATATCAGTAGATATATATAGTGTGCACACGACAAACCTGGTGGACTTGCTTCAGGAATTACTAGCTTGCTAACCAATTCCCTGTCTTTCAGAAGTGTATTCTTTTTTCTACAATAATCCTCTCTTTCTTTTATCCGTGCCCGTGTTGCTTTTCCTTTCACTTGAGTACCACCTTTGTCTGTCTGTAACTTTCTTTAAGGATACGACAGTTACAATGTAAGTGGCATGGAGAGAGAGGTTGGAAGGTGAAAAATAATTTCTCACCCACAAGAACTTTGGGCTCTATTGAGGCTGGAAGATGTGGTCTGTGTGGCTCCTGCCCAAATATGACAACAGTAATCTCACTGGAGTATTACAAAGAACCAACAATTTTGCCTGCATCTTTAGCGTTGACTTGTATGTATGTGTTCCACTTAAGGTCGGTTGTAAGATTGAGGCCCAATAGTCTGTCAAGGCATGGTGCCTCTCTGAGGGGACATCCATACATTGTGACTGGTAGTAGTTTGGGGACTGACAGAAACAGATTTATCTTGCTTCTTAGGTATATAAAACATTCAACAGATTTTTATTACGACATTGCAAATAATGCAGGAAGTCACGCAAACGGTGAGACTCTGACTTGAAACAGTGAGACTTTGAGAGCTGACATTTATGGGGTGGGTTTGAGCGTGTTGAATGCTAAAGGATTAAAGTTGAGGGGTGGCATTGCCCAGCTTTTTCACCTTTGCAAAGAAAACAAATGGATTCATGCCTTAATTTTATAATGATAAAGAAAATTCCTGTGTTGTATAAATAAAAGATTTACTTCATGAATATATATGAGGGTGTGCTGAAAAGTTTTCAGCCTGACCAAGAAATTCTACAAAAACAAATTTTGATGCTTGTTGGTCAGACTGAGAACTTTTCAGCCCACACTCGTATATGGGTTGAAGTTTTAAAACTTATTTATTTATACTTGTTTTAACCCACAAAAATTTCATGGTTTTCCTATTTTATTAAATCTGATGAGTCTTAATTCTTAAGTTAATGTTTGAATAAGTTGATCACAAGTTCTATGACAATAAAATATCCATAGAAATTCCCCTATTGCATCGTTAAATATTGGAGCTTAACAACATTAACAAAATATCGCAATAACAATCCTAAATATGAATGCTGGTCATTATTTTAAGAAGTGGGTACAAATGAAAAGATTTGCAATTGACAACTTTTTGCCATTTCACTGAAACAGCTATTGAACACTTCTCTCTTCCCTTTCTTTTTCCTTTTCTCACTGAAACCAAGTAGTGTCTTTTCCCCTCTTTCCATGCAATCAAAACAAAATAGTTCATTTTTTATGAAGTATTGGCAGGACATAACGGTTGCGCGAACTAACAAAGAGAGGGACAAGTACAATTATAATAGGTTATTTATTTTACTGAGATTTGCATCAAATAATAGATTCAAGATTACAATTATTTTACCCACCGATGTGCTGAGGCAATTCTTGTAATTCTTTCCTTATTTTGTTAGAAAAATTTATAGAAGGTTGATGGAGTGAAAATTTGATCTTGTATATATATATATATATATATATATTCTTATATTTTTTTGTTTGGTGGGTGTAAGGGAGTGTAAAAATTGTCAGTAATGTCTGTTGTTCCAAGTGCTTTTGGCTCCTTCTTAGGCCGTTTTTAAGGGGTTTGTTGTTTAAGTGTTGTTAATTTCTTTTCATATTTGCCTGTTTGGAATGTAGTTTGTTGTGATGCCTAAATAATGGTAGCTTTTATTCTGAGTCATGCTAATGAAGGTGGCTAGAATTCAAGTTGGTGTCTTTCTATTTTAAAAAACCTTTCAACACACCATTTCCACTGCTCAATAAGGTGAGATATATACTGGGGTCCAAATGTTTTATGTAAAGGGCTTCTCTCGCAGTGAGATGCCTTTGGTTGTGGGACCTATGAAGGATGATTGTGTTATCAACCAGAATCCTCCTCATGGGTTCCTGTACATTGTAGGTAGCTAAATGCCTTTTTATGGCACTTTGGTCAGATAAGTGACACATGAGACACTGCTCGAGGAGGTGGTGGTATGACCCATGTAGCTAATTGATTTATGACAAGAAACACAGTTAAATAGATACATTATAATTCTCATCACTAGTTTAGATTTGATAGTTATTTAGATTAAAAAATTGAAAAATTTTGAAATAAAAAAAAATGTATCAAATTTTCCTTGTCTGTCATATTTAACAATATATATATATATATATATATATATATATATATATATATATATAATATTAGTGGTCAATATATACACACACACACACATATACATACATACATACATACATACATATATATATATATATATATATATATATATATATATATAAATAAATTCCCAAGTGAATCCAGGTAGAACTCAATGTTCAGGACAATTATTCAAATTATCCACAAAGTAAAGGAAAATAAAGCAGATAAGATACAAATACAAGATTTTTATAATCAAATTGTGGAGGTGATTTTTACAAAAATTTCTGTCTGTCTCTCTATCTGTCTGTCTGTCTCTATCTATAATTTGTATGTAAATATATTTGTTAAAAAAAAAATCATTAAAATGATAAGAAAGGGTTTCAGCAGATTTTTATTTCATAGGAAATTTTTTTGTTTTTCATTTTCCAAATTTTCATCCTGGTGCCAAAATGAATGCAACACATGCCTCAATTTATGTTACTCACAACAATCACCACTTGTTTGAAATATTTTTGTAGCACAAGTTATTAACCAAACTAATAAACTAATCGATACTAACCTCAGATAACTCGTTATTAAATTTTAATCATTTTTCAAATGTTATAAATGAATTATCTTTAAAACTGTAAACATTTTAAGTTTAATTGGAATAAAGTTGACACAACTTTTGTTTCATTTTCTAAGATAAAATACGGAGTTGCTGTAAAGTTTGATATAAAAACACAACATTATATTTTTTTTGTTTTCATTTTAGGCTAAGAACTTTTCAGCAATAGTAAATAACGTTATATCATCTCGTGTTATTATCTGATAAACTATCTTGTATATTATCCTCACCTTGGTTGTTTTGATTAATCTGTTTTGGCCAGTAGACCTTACACCTTTTCTCAGGTATGATAATCTTGATTACCTTTTATTTTGCTACTTTTTTCTCTCCACTAAGTTACTGATCAAGAAGCTGGAGAGTTTTCTATCAAAACTGGTTATCTATAATACAAAGTCACGTTTGTTGCGAAGTTTGAATATCACCTAAATATATTGGGTATGTTTGTTTTAACATTATAGCACTACCCACAGCAGTGCCTCCCTCATTGCAATAAGGTGCAGGGATTAGTAGTAATACCAATGCCAGTGCAACTGACGGTTTGGGGGGATGGACTGCCCAGATGCACGCACTTGTGCTTCCCACATTAAACTGACCATGGTCACAACCTTCCAACATGGGGTGGCAAGTAAATACAATCGCTTTTTGGCTAAGATCAAAGTGTAGTATCTGTTCTTATTAGCTTAATCTGATTCTCTCTCTCCACACTTGTTCTATTTTTTCTTTCTTTCATTTTCTCACTGAAATCAAATAATTTCTTTTCCTCTCTTTCCATTCAATAAAAACGGAATAGTCCATTATTTATGAGACATTGGGAGGGCGTAACAGTCGTGCAAACTAACAAGGGGAGGAACAAGCACATTTATTATATGATAGTTTATTTCATTTCCCTATTATATTGAAAATTAGTCATGATATTTTTTTTTTTTACTCTCATTCCACTTTTGCCATTTTTTCCTGAATTCACTTTATGTGGCCAGTAATTGTCTTAAAATGAATTTAGGTTAAACTTTTATCAGCATAAGTAATAAAATATGTATTTATTTGTGGCCGTCTATCAGGTTATAGGTACCAATAAATAGATATGAACAGATTGACATAGATATATGACAGATAGCAATGGATTCAGGTTTTTTTTATTTTTTGTTAATCATTTCACCCCAAGCAAGGCAATAAAGGCACATGTGATTACTGAGTGTAAGAGAATAAGAAACGAAAAACATTATTAATGAGTGAGAACACTAAAAGAGGAATCAAGATAACAATAGTTAACAATTGACATTGCATTTAAATTTTTGAAGATAAAGCTTGTCTGGAAAGGAAGAAGTCGGAAGAGATTTCCACAGGCAAGAAGTGTGATAGAAGAAACTGTAAGCATAGAACTTATGGCCAATTCAAGTGTAAAATGATGAAACCTTGTTGCCAATCTAGTACTGTGATTAAATTCATAAAATTTAGGTACCATAGAGAAAAGTTCATAAGAACAATTACCATGAAATTATTTATAGAAAAGGTACAAGGAAGCAACATTAAACCAATGGGAAAATGACTGGCGCTGGGATGCCAGGTCAGGACCTATAACATTGCAGATTCTAATTTAGATTTTATCAAGAATCTCTAAATATATAGTAGAAGCACCAGTTCATAGGTGGCAGCAATATTTGAAGCATGGACAATTGCTAGACTTTTAAAAATATAAGAATGATTCTTGTGAGAAAAATTGTCTAGCACAACAGAGTGAGCAGCAGATCTAGACATTGATTCAGTATAATCATTCCAGTACATTTCAACAGAAAACATTATCCTGGGAAGGTGCACTGAGCCACTCTCCTGGAGGTTAGCATCAGCCATACTGATGGAAGAGAGAAAGGGTTCTCTCAGATGATTAATTGTTGTAGCATACCTACAGACGATAATGGGTATGTCCCCCCCCCATTCACATAAATGCAGCTGTGCTGGTCAAGCTCTTTGCCTCCAGGCTGAGAGGATCCCCAGATGAGGCTATGTCTAAGGGCAGAGACTCTTGGTAAACAGCTGTCCAACCCTGTTTTATACGGGGTCTATAGGGAATTTTTGGCCAAGCCTACGGGCACAGATACCCAACATTATATTTGACCTTGTGCCATATCTGATCGTGTCAGGCAGTTGGTAGATATCCTGCAGTTAGAGATTCATTATGGAATTCACTTGACTCATTTCTAGCAGTTGACTACTACTTCTACGTGCTGCTGGCAAATCTTATATGTGTTGTTCTTGTCCTAAGTATTATCGTTCATTACCAACCTTCAACCTTGATTATTCTATTCAGTAACCTTGCCTAGGTTACAACATTAATAGAAAGCACTTTTGTTTGGAGGTGTTAAAATTAACAAGCTATTCTGTACCCTAGCATATTTAATAGACATGAAGAGACTGACATCAACAGTTAGACAAAGTGAAATAATTATGGATAAGTTACTAAAGTTCTCTTGCTAAGTAAAATAAAGAAAAGTTAATTATTTTTATTCGTTTATTTTTTATTTTATTTTGCAGAAGGTCATCCATCGTACATATTAGTATTGGGTCAGTCGTTATCTATCCTACATATCCCCATAGTGTGTATTTCTTACTTCCTTCTTTTATGTCCTTACAAAAACCTCTTTTAGTATCCCTCTACCTTGAATGGCTCTTGAGCATTGTATTTAGTAAACAATAATATAAAAAATATTCACATGTAAACAAAGAGATAGCTTAATGGACATGAAAGGGTTAATAAGATTTTTTCTGCCTCTGACTTTGATTTTATGTCAAGCCTAGAGAAGGGGCTGTCCAGACTTTGTGGTATTATTCCAATGTCTTATTTCAAACTCAGTCAAATTGTATGTGTTTGATATTTTGTGTGTGTGTGTAAAAGTCCCACATGCACAACAGACACACACACACACACACACACACATATATATATATAGCCACATGCAGACAGTGTGTGATGGACAGATAATCAGCGTTTTATAATATAGATTTCCCTATCATTATATTGTGAATGAAGAAGAGAGAGAATTTCTTTTTCTTTCTTTCTTTCATGTGTATCTCTTTATTTTCTAGCTTCATTTCTCATTTGCAAATTGTTCTCTAGATTTTATCGGAAATAAAGCAAATTCTTTTAGGCTTTTCTTCTTTCTCTGGTGACTTTAAAGACGACATGAAGGTCAGCCTGGTGTGTTTCTCGTTTGACTGTCAACACAATTACTTCTTTTACCAATTTGTTGGTCATCAATTCTTACTCACTCACTTAGAAGCAGAGACATTAGAAAGGTCATCACCAAGTCAAGTACTTACAATCAATAGCCGATGACTGTCAGATATCCTATTCATATAATAATATATATACACACACACACACATCATTTTTATATGGATGTTTCATTAAATATGATGGACAAACAATATTTTGTAATTTTATTTATTTATTTTTTTTTTTTTTTGAGGACATTGCCTGGAGAAAATGTCTATAGTATACTTATTTTCTCAAACACTTTTCGCTAATTAACTATTTTAGCTATTTTCATGGCGAAGGGGGGGGGGTAATAACTTTTGGCAAAAGCCCTTGTGAAAATAAACACTATGAACAATTTCTCCACACTCAGTTCTCAAAGAAAATTGTAAGGACATAAAAAAGTGAAATAAAAAAAACTTATAAAATATTCTTATAAATGTGGATTGGTCAAAAATATCTGGACTGGTGCTATAATATAGACAATATAGTTAAATTCCCAGATCACCTCTGTGCACAAGACATATTGGTATAAAATGACATATATTTCGATTTCATTTTTGCCTTGAAAAAGTCAGAAGACGAAACGCGTCGGCAAAATCTAAGATTTTTCCAATTGTCATTTTATACCAATATAGATAATATATAAAAAAAAAAAATTACAAAACCTATCAATTCAGCATTCAATCTTCTTCAAAGTAGTCGTCTTCTAAAGCCACACCCTTTTATCCAGCATCGTTTCCATTGATGGAAGCATTCCTGGAACTCTTTTTGAGGGATAGTCAGCAACTATGTCTTTGCATTCTCTTGGATTTCATTGACATCTTGTTCCTTTTAAGTGAGATTTGATTTTTGGAAAGAGAAAAAACTCATAAGGGGAGAGATCTGGGGAATATGGTGATTGTTAGACCTGGGGAATGTTGTACTTAGCCAAAAACTGTTGCAGAAGCCATGGTCACTGATTGAACCTCTGTCGTGTAATGAGTTGGTCACATGCTGCACACTTCCCTTCAAAGCATTGCTTTAAACAACAGAAGTGAGAACATTATAACTTAGTATGTATACATGGAGTTTAAAGTCAGTCTGTGCCAAGTGGCTTCACTCTGTGTACTTTACGGAGCGTTACCATACACCTGGAACTTTTTGAAACAAACTCATATATGAGTAAGAAGTTGTAACTAGTTTAACTAATTTTTCTTTCATTTGATTTTTGCTGTTTTTTTATCATAACTCTCATCTTTCATTTGTTAAATAAGCATTGGGAACAAAAAGAGATTAGTGTGGAAAAAAAATAAGAAGATAATAAACATAATCGTTATGAGACTATTTGGAATTTTGATTTAAAAAAGATTCTACTCTAATTAAAACAGCAATTTACTAAGACAAAAATGTTTAGAATGTGTTTTAATTGCTAGATCATCCACAGTGAATTTATGTCCAAGTTTTTATAACATTTCAACTTTCTTGGTGGATTTTCTTTTTATTTCATTTTAATTTTTAATCAATTCACCCCAGGCAGGGCAACAAGATGCATTGAGGGGGGGGGGTATGATATTTAGTGAATTTAGACTATAAGATAAAGAAAAACAGGAGAGAGAGCAATTAACAAGAATTAAGAAGAGAGAAGATAACGATTGACATTACATTTAAATTTTTGAAGATCAAATTTGACTGGAAAGCAAGCAACCAGAAGAGAGTTCCACAAGCGAGAAGTGTGAGAAAAGAAACTGTTAACATAGAACTTACAGTTAAATCTATCAATTTCAACTGTAAAATGAGATCTAATACAATGTGGGATATTTAAGAACAAAAGTGATAAAAACATAAAAAGAAAAAATTAAATGGCCAAAACATACATTTAAAAAAAAAAAATTTTAATTCCCAATGTCCTCTTTCCTTTGTATGTGTAGTCGCATTAATGTAAGCATCAATTTAAGCTGATGAAATCCTGATGGACGAAATGTGTCACACAAAAATCTTTTCAACTTTGTCATAGTTTTTTCCCTAAAATAATCATCCTCATAATAGTGTGTGTGTGTGTGTGGATAGATAATCGATTTATTTGATATATATGGGAATGTGACTGATTAGTTAGAATGTTCCAATCTCACCATGGTTGATTTGTCTGAAAGGTGATTTCTTGATTTTATCATCTGGGGAAGGTGATCCCAGCATGTAGCACATTTGGAAAGTGCTTGAAAATCATACCCTGGGTTGACCCAAGCCTTATGAATGAAACCTGAGGAAGCCAAATGCAAAATGTGTAGTTAATAAATTTTCCACTTTGTTTCATCATCTTCACATACATATACACACACACACACACACACACACACACACATATATGTATGTGTGTACATACATACATACATACATACATATATATAATATATATATATATATATACATATATATATATTAATCCGTTTTTATATCACAAAGTAGGTGTTTGTTAATATGTCTGCATTTGCATAAGAATTTATTTGTTTATTTCAAAATTTATTTTGATATTTGAAAATGATTATTACGGATCTTTTTTTGAAGTATAGTAAGATTATGCTATTATTACAAGAAGGTACTTTATCAAGCCATTTGATGAATGGATGTAATGACTGTGAAACTCAGAGTAGGGACAAAATGAGTGAACATTTTAATTTTTAATTATTAATGCCATATTTCTTGATATTAAGCACTTTAATTACCATGACTGCTCACCTTAAAAGTGTTATCTTCCAGAAATACCCCAATTGAACTTTTTTTTTTTTTCAAAATACCATCTTATATATTTTGTTGGTAGCCAGTCTAAAAGAAGGACAACTCTGAATTCAAAACCTTAACAATTTCTGTAATTAGGATAAGTAGATACTATATATATATATATATATATATATATATATATATATATATATATATATATATATTACATTTATAATAAAAACATGGAATCGCTACACACAACCTTTCATGTTTCAATACTTTGATTGTACTTCTTCGGGTGATGGTAAATAACAGGTAATTAAATGATTTTTAAGAAAATTTAAAAACAAAGTGTTACCTCTTTTCCGAAAGTTAAAGTGGGGGAACATAAGGCCAGAATTATAGACTATTTTTAATTCTGACCTTATGCCCTCCCCACCGCTTTAACTTTTGCTCTACTTTGTATTGAGCACTTTGTTAAAAGTAAATCCTACAAACAATGGAATTTTATTCCATCTGTTCTTTCTCTCAATTGGAGATATATTGATCTTCTAAGTGTAGCTTAGATGTGGCACAAGGCTAAAAGTATGGGGCACCCAGTGAAGATCAAAATCACTATTCAGTCATATATATATGTGTGTGTGTGTGTGTATATATATATATATGTGTGTGTGTGTGTGTGTATATATATATATATATGTGTGTGTGTGTATATATATATATATGTGTGTGTGTGTATATATATATATATATATGTGTGTGTGTGTGTGTATATATATATATATATGTGTGTGTGTGTATATATATATATATGTGTGTGTGTGTGTGTATATATATATATGTGTGTGTGTGTGTGTATATATATATATGTGTGTGTGTGTGTGTGTGTGTATATATATATGTGTGTGTGTATATATATATATGTGTGTGTGTATATATATATATATGTGTGTGTATATATATATATGTGTGTGTATATATATATATATGTGTGTGTGTATATATATATATATATATATGTGTGTGTGTGTATATATATATATATATATATATATATATATATATATATATATATATATATATATATATAAGCACACACACATACAAATGATGGTTCAAAAGAAACATCCCTTAATCATCATCAGGCATTTTGTCACTCCCAAAGGAGGAAACCCTCCCATATCCTACCCCATAGATGACAGTAACATTATGGTTTTGTCAAAGGGTAGTGCCATACTCACCACACTTATCCTGTAGGTTGGAGGTGTGCTTCTGCTGACGACCCTTCCTTTGGTCATTTGCTCCTGCACTAGAGTGTTTTTTGATATTTTTTTTAAGCACTTAGCTAGTGAGATGGTATGCATTCTTGGTTTTGATTTCAGTGTAGTCTTTCTCTTAGGCTTGTTGTCAACCAAGGCTAAATAGATCAGTCTACCCAGCTATTTTACCCATAACTTTGAGGAGAAGAGATTGATTCATGGTTATTAAGTGGGACATAAACAAGTATCTGTGCTGGAATTTGAACTTGGATTGTTGAATCCATATTTTAAGTTACTAACCATTATGCACCTTCTTTTTTATAGATTTACACATACAGATGCAATTTCTTTTTATATATTAGATTACGTTTTATCTTTATTTTCTGAATAAATGAGTAATTAAAAAGGGGTATTTATTGTAGGTGTAGATGTCTACCCTGTCTGTTGCAAATAAATATTGCAGGCTTTCTGCTTGGACTTTATTTCAAATCTCTTAGATTTTTAAAGTGATCATAATCACTAATATTGTTGAACTGTAATGTTCAGAGACTTTAAAGATGAAAGTCGCCAATTTATGGTGGCCAGGAAGAATTCTCGTCTATTCAAGGTTGTTTTTTTTTTTTTATATGTTTTATTTTGTTGTGGCAACTTGACCTTTTAAGAGAATGAGAATTCTTCATCTTTCTTTTTCTTTTTTCTAGAATGTAATTGTAGATAACAAAATGGACAGCTGAGAACATTGTTTAAGTCTCATGTTTTCAGTTATGAAGAATAACACATTGTTCTAGGAATTATTTGATTGAAACAAACAATTGTATAAAATAAAATTATTTTCTGATCTGAGTAAAAATTTAAAAAATTAAAATTAAAGGACCAATGAATAAAATGATTGAAGAAAAGAAAGTTCTTTTTGTTTTTTAAAAATCATAAAATAGCTGTAAAGAAATAAAATTATAAAATGCTTTGTATGGAAACTGTTCTTAATTATTATTATTTTTTATTATCGTATTACATATTTCTAATAACAATTTGATTCCAGTAGGAATGAATCTGCTTTAACGATGCAGAAATATTTCATATATAAAGTCATCATGATTATTTCAGCAATCTTTAACCTTTGTACCCATAGAAAAGTGTGTCAAATGGACAGTTTTTCCTTTGAAACTGCAATTATTTTAACTACCTTCACTTCTCATCAATGTTTATTGTTTCAAAAAGCGATGATTAGAATTGTAATAAAACCTAAACATATAATGAAAGTGAATTTATACATTTTCTTTGTTCTTGAGAATTTACAACAAAAATATTAAATACTATTTATTAAATTGTTTATTTACAAGAATAATTTTATATTTACAACATTCTAAAAACTAATACAATTGTATTAAGACTAATGCAATTCAATATTTATCATTTACCAATTTATAAAGAAATAAAAATGAACATTTTTTTATTTATAAACATTTACTGAATTATTAAAATATGTGAACCATTTATAAGGAAATCCTTATTATTTACCATTTTATAAAGTTTCAATCGATTGACAATTAGCCGATGTTTTGCCAACGATTCCAATAAACAATATAATAATTAAAAAGTGTAAATAAACAATTTAATAAATATCGTTTATTATTTTTGTTGTAAATTCTGAAGAACAATGAAAATGTATAAATTAATTTTCTTATGTTTAGTTTTTATTACAATTCTTATCACCACATTTTAAAACAATAAACATTGTCAAGGAATGAAGGTAGTTAAAATAATAGCGGTGTGAAAGGAAAAACTGTCCTTTTGATACTCCGTTTTTTGTGGGCATGAAAGTTAAAGATTGCTGTTAATTCAATGATAAACTGTTTCCTTTATTGTTTTATGTATTTTAAAGCAGATGAATCAATTTGAGAAACCAAAAGATATTTGAATTGTCTTGTAACTTTTGAATATTTCTCTGATTACAAAACAATGGCAGTTCAAGAATTTGTTGAAAATTTGTTCATGGGCAACATTCAAAGAAAGACTTTTCTTGATATTTCATTTCACAGGTGAATTATTGATTCCTGAAAATTAAATTTCTCCATTTTTTTTCTCTCTTAAAACAAATGTGTATTTTTAGTATTTGAATATTTTCAGAATTAAAGGAAATGGGTTTTTTTGAAAATTATTAGTGCCATATATATATATATATATATATATATATAATATGTGTGTTGTGGGTGTGTGTACATGTACACAATCATCATGTGGCCAATATTGCTTGCTGTTGTGCCAGCTTCAAATATACACCAAGACAAACTCAAACCGGAAAATCCTGGGTAGTCAAATGCATTGACCAAATTTGCTAATATATTCACAAAACTTTAATTAGAGGCTGGCTAAAGGAGATATCTTTTTTACAAATACTATTTGCTCTGCTATGTAACATTGAGCACATTTTTCTCCCCAATGTCCATTTTCTATCCCTTAGTGATTTACTTATAAAATTAAGTACTCTCTCTCTCTCTTTATCACATTCATGCACATTTCATATATATATATACACACACACACACATTAATATATATTTGCTCCTCACTTTGGTGACAAGGTTAAAAATGAGGACCCAGACTAAGCACAACTAATCCCTGTGTTGGAACAAGCAAATGATGATTACAATGGATCTCAATGGTTAAACTAGCAGATGAACATGCTACAGAAAGCACCACTCAAAATGATAACAGTCAGTGGCAGTTTGTTGCAGTTTCATAACTGGATTCTGTATGCCTCATTCCATATATGCTGCAGAGGAAGGTCATAAAATCAAATGTGTGGCTCACTTCCTGGCAAGTTGAGGTCCACCTTCTACAAATTCATGCTATTGGCACTTTCTTTTACTTTGATTTTCTTTCACTTACAACCAACTCTTGCAAAGCCAAATGGCAATAAGGAATGCATGATGGAAGGAGGTTTTTGGTGAGAATTGGAAGCTTCTAGTCCTGAACATGCAGGTTGATGGGGAATTAAGCAAAATGCCATCATTGATAAAGGAAGTGATCAGCAAAGAAGAAATTAAATTCTTGGATATGAGAAAAACTACTGCCAACGGTGATCCTCACTATTGGGTGCTACTCTGAGTTTCATGCACATGGCAATCATCAGATTGGAAAATATGATACTTACAGGATGGATTGAGGGCAGGAGGGACAGAGGAAAGCAGTGTATAACATTTGGGAGAAATAACAAAAAGAACAAACTTAAGAGCTACAAGGGACAGGAAGACGTGAAGAGTCATGATCACCTACGTCCTGAAGGGACATGGCCCATAAAAGAAGACAGTTTTATTACCACCAACACTCACTGTGCACTGTTATATATATATTTAAGACATTTTTTATGTTTATACATTCTTTTTATAGATACAAATATTTAAGTAAATGCTCTGTTAATAATAAACAGTATTAACAACATTTACCGGCCTGAATGTCTGAGAAATTTTCATAGAAAATATTCGTCCTCATACAGGAATTGAATCTGTATTCTCTACAGAACTGTCATATAGCCTGATGTGTCTTAACCGATTGGGCGACAGAGGAGCGTTCGGTTAGCAAGGTCGATTTTACTGTTTTTAAACACAATTCTCCATGATTTTCTCTCGTACAATCATATCTGCTCAATGCGCATCCAAATGTAAACAAATGACGTCACACATTATGAAATGGACAAAGTCCGACAATTATTTAAGACATTTTTTAAGATATGTTACATATATATATATATATATATATATATATTTGTGTGAGTTAGGATCAAATCTGAGTGGAATCTGACATGTTTCATTCTAATCAGAGAATCAGACATGGCGAATAAGAAAGAAATTCTGGTACTTTTTTTTTGTTTGATTTTCATTGATTAATCATGTTTCACGTGTATTCGACTTATTAAACAAATGCTAGCATAATTTATGGCGTTCCGAATTGGAACTTCGATTACTCACGTCTCTCCTTGAATTCAGAATATCATAAATTATTTGTTATTGTTATCACAATGTTTCAGCTGTTGTGTTCTCTGTCCTTCATTAGGTGATTGTCAATCTGCCACAATCACCTGATGAAGACTAACAACAACAACAAAGATGAGGACAATTGTCCATGTGTAAATAGCGTAAATAATAACTCCTCATCCTTGGAGTTCAGACAAAAAAAGACATATTGTAAAATCAACCCACCTAACTTTTCAAAATCTTAGAAAATGCACATCGAAAGCTAAGCAAAGTATTATGAAACGAAAAATTTCATTAGAAAGAAACGTGCTGGATTGCTATGTGATATCCATCCTCTTATATGTCAGTGAATGCTGGACAATCTCCACACAAATGAAGAGAAAACACATAATGAGGAAAGAGGGATCGGAAAACTTAACCCTAACGAGGCATATTGAGGGCAAGTGAGATAGGGGAAGGTAGCGAATCACTTACCTGATGAGCTTGTTTGAATGGATGACAGAATCAGGAAACGATAGCAGAAAACTCTTGGACATATAATGAGGAAGGGGGGCTCGTAAATCTTAACCCTCAAGGTGTATACTGAGGGCAAATTAGATAGGAGAAGGCACCGAGCCACTTACATGATGAGTTTATTTGAATGGATAGCAGAATCAGGAAACGATAGATGAAATCCCTGGGATGCCAAAGACAGGAAGTTGTGGAGAGCCATCATTGCCTGAAATGACACAGCACATAGAAGTGGAGGAAAAATGTTGAGATTTTGTTGGCAATCTTTGTCTTATTCCTTCCCTTTTGTTTACCCACTTCCCTTTTGTTTCCCCACCCCCTCTGCTGCTTGTTACTGGCCTCAACTGGGGACTTCCTTGCTACCATTAATCTCCAAATTCTTCTGATCTTTCCGATACATATTTCTGAAACAAAAGAAACCTTCGTCACTTAATGGATTAGAAAATGATCGTTCTGTCTATTCTATCTCTGAAAATACTTTTCATTTTTTGTACAAGTTCCTACATTTTGCAGAAACTTTTTAAAATTATTTCACCGGTAATCAGGAGAACTGACCCCACCTCCGACAATTGCCCACATTAAGAGAAAATTAAAAGAAAGCACAACGGCGGGGGTGGGGGGAATAAATACTAATAAAACTAATTATGGTTTATTTTCATGTTTTATCTGTTATCCCATAAGAAGAATTGTGACACTGATAAAGGAAAAGAGTTCATTCAAAATATGAACTGGGACAGACGGAATAACATATAGACTGAAAGAAGGAACGAAATGGTTTCCTATTCAAAATCTAGCTTGAAGAAAAGACAGATTTGAAAAGAATGACTTCATTGGTTTTGGGAAAAGATATTATCAGATGCCACGTGGAAAGCTTCAACCCACTAGGTCCAAGAAGGAATAGTGAAAGTACATTCGGGTCTGCTTAATTTAAGAGGCAGTTACGAAAACGTCTCATGATTACCAGATGGAAGAAGGGGTCAACTGAGTTATAATATTTTGTAATCTTGAAGACAAAGGCAGAATCGAGAAACTGATTCATGCCTGCCTGTCAGAAATCGGAAGTAACTTTGCCGATTTTGGAAATGTAAACAAATAGAAAAATAGGATTTTATCCTTCGCTCGAAGAAATTAAAATACGAAACGAACATGTAAGGTTCATGAGTACGATTAAGCGAAAAGATATTAAGGCAAGTTTTGCAAATAGCGTGTCGGCTAAACAGCTGGCTAATGCCTGCTTAAATAAACAGGACCAGGGACTGATAAAATTCGTTGTTGAAAATTAAGATAATTACAATTAATGATTAAAAGTAAGAACCACCCTTTCGCCCACTAGGTTTAAAAATCAGATTTGTCAAAAAAATCTGAAAACATATTTAATTAGAATTTATTTATTAACATAGGTACCATCATTTTATATAGTCTTGTAATAACCTTCAAAATCTTCATAGTACCATTTTTGAGAAAGTATCTTTGGAGGAAAAGACATTCACGTTTCTGTATGTTTATGTAGGGCCGTCTCAAGGAAAATAAACTGAGATGTGCTACGAAATATAAAAGCTATAAAAAGTCCACAAAATGTGTTTGACTAGGTTCGTAACATTGAAAGAAGTAAAATGTCATTAGGCTTATTATGAAACTAAATGAACTTAAATTGAAGGGTGTGTGGCAACACAATGAAGAAAAAGTTAAGGTCATGAAGATATATAAAGTGAGCCGTCACATGGACGGATTAGCAAAGGGCTACGATACAGTCGCTTAGTGATATCACTGCATAGTGACGAAAGTGGCAGTCAGCCCTACGGTCAGTTAGCTTCCAGAAGGCAAACGGAGCAGTCCTCCTGTGACTATCTTTATTTGGGTGCACAGGCCATTTTATATCGCGCTCCCTCCAGGGTCCACTACAACCGTCACGTGACCGAAATGACTTTATCCAACACCACCTCTTGCATCTTAGTGGCTTTATTTACTTCATTGCTTTGCTAGGCTTCGCAATGATTAAAAAAATCAAGTTATTGAATGATCATATATTATTCTTCTGATAAGGATGTGTAGTCAAAAGCGGTAATTCAGAATTATTTCCTTTTTTAGCAACCATACAAAAAAAAAAAAACAGTTGCTAAAATAAAAAATAAAAAATTATTTTTAAAAAGCTTCCCACTCGAAAAATGGCATTAAATGTTTTAGATTTTTGATATTGCATCTTTCACTGAACTAACATCTTCAGGGGCTTTTCTTTATATAACTAAAAAAAAAAAAAAAAATTGCGAACACCGTGCCAAATTAAAAAAAAGTACATATACGTCATATCAAAAAGGTGAGTGGTGAAAGACCCCCAGAAAAATATTTGCCCAAAGTTTTCTAATAACCGATTCAGTTATAAAAATTCCTTCATTAATGAATAAATACTGAAAGTTTCGTTTGAATCGTATAATTCGCTGATTTTTGGATTTTTTTTTTTTTTTTTTTTTTTTTAGACGGGGTGGGGTAACAATTTTTTTTCCATTTTGGAAAAAAGAAAAACATATCCATTTTGGTTAGGTACCCCAACTAATTTGGTATACGTAAAGGTTTAAAATGAATTTTTAAAAATGAAAAGGCTTTCTTGAAGATTTCATTTTAGCTTCAATTGAAAGTTAAAGGATTTAAAATTTACTATTTCCAGTCAGCAAAATACTCTGTGGTGTATTTCAAATAGAAATTATACTGATCGGAACCGATTTATTTTTTTAGTAAAATGACACATTTGTAAACAAAACTTAATTTCGGGTTTTAAAAATCTTGCAAAAATAAAATATATATTTCTGAAACTTTATTTGAGGAAAATTAGCAAATTTAAAGTTAAATTAATCTGATTTGAAACAAATATTACTTATAGCATAAATACAAACATTTCTTAACTACGTGATCTTGTTTTTCTGACGTGTTAATCGATTTATTGACAGCGGAACGTGATCATAGTTAAGTATGGTAGAGCAGACAATAAAGTTTATAAGGGGGGGAAACCCTTAAAACACATGACCTTTTAATGATAGATTTATCGGTTTGTACATCCATACTTCAGAAATTCTGCACGTAATCACACAGTAAAAAAAATTCTTTTAAAAATATTTGGGGTCATCAGATTGTAATAAGCTTTACAATATATGATTAGTAAATATAGTTTTACTTAATAACATTATTTCCAAAGAATTATCACACTGAATGTGAACTTTATTGCGTTTTTTATTTTTCGGTTCAGAACAGATTTTCGGTAAGACCGGGTACGATTTTGCAAAAGAAATTCGGTGATTTAAATTCTTCAAAGTATTCTGCTGTTAACTAATATAGTCACTAAAATTATCACGTTGAATTTCTCAAGTTTTCATAAAATTAAGTAAGGGAAAGAAACATATTTTTACCAAGATTTTCTAATAAGAAAATTTCAAAAATAATTTAATTCATTTGTGAATAAGTCCTGAAAATTTCATTAAAATCCAACAATTATTTGATTTTTGCAAGAATTTCCAAATTAATGTGTCTGTCACCGGAAAAACAAAGCCTAAAATTTTCTATGAAAAAGTTAGTACAACCGCTGACGCAAGAAAAACAAGTTATTTTATTCAAAATTTCGATTGTTTAAAGGAGTAAAAAATTTAATTAGATAATCAAAAAATATTTTGATTCTTCCTCTTAATAATAACACAAAGTAAATTTTGACGATAGGACTATGTTTCGATTAAGTTTGGAGCATGTTTTTTTCATCACGGTATGCTGATTTTAATTCAATTCATGGAGGTAGGTACCTAATTGGTGGTACCTCGATTATATCATGTCATAAACATAACTTTAAACTAAACTAAAGAACAAATTAAAAATTCGACATAAAAATAATGCTTTTTTCATGTAGCATTTAATTCAGACATAATAATTTATCTGACTGTTAAATTAACAGTATTAATAAATTCAATTATCTTACCCCGTAAGAGCGGAGTAATTTTTGAGAAAAAAAGAAGTCGGGAAATAAGTCTTTTCATTTTTTATTCATTAATTATTAGCTTCGCATGCTGACAAATTGTAATATTTTCTGAAACGTGAAACACACACACACATACAAAAAAAAAATTTCTTTACAATATTTCAATTACAATAATTTCATTATCCTCTAAACCTCCAGGCTACATGCACCCCGTTGCGCAACCAGAAGAATCGAATGTCGCTCTTCGTCCCTTATTTTTTTCATTGTCAACTGTGATTTGATTTATGAAAATTAGTGAAACAGAAGTTTAACATTATATATATAAGACAAGGTATTTTTTTATTTTACTTGAACAACTGAAGAGGAAGGTCATGGCTTGTCGGCTTTTGTTGAATCCAGTTTTGTCTCGACTAACCCAAATCAGATTTGGGACAATGACCAAGAAGAAGAGATATTTCAGTTCTTCCCCAACCGTTTGGAGCCATTTCCAACAAAAAGGCATTCCTGGCGTTGTGAGTTTCGAAATATTTTGTCAAAGCAATTTGTTACAGTTCAACATTAAGAAATTTTTAACTTACTAAGAAAATTGTTTCTTTTAAAAATGTTAAAAATTAAAATTTACAATTTTAAAATTTACATGAAAATCCTTTTTAAAATAAAAATGTGCCATTCATTTTTTAAAAATCCAACCAAAACCTTAAAATTTCCTAAATTTTAATTTTAAAATATTTTAATTTTAATGATATTATTATTATTATAATATTATTATAATTAATAAAACTTACTAAAAGTGTAAATATTCGCGGTTAATTTGGTAAAAAAAATGAAACATATTTTATTTTGTGATCAAATTGAAACATTTTCTATTGCTTTTTAGTTTTAAAATTAAATTGATTTTTAGTTTTTATTCAAGAAACAAAATTTTCGTTTTTTTTTACAATTAATTAAAAAAAAAAACATTGTCTTCAAATTCTTGATATTTTTCATTAAAAACTTCAAAATTATTTCAGAAATTGAAAAATATCGAATTTAATTTTAAAATATTAAATTTTTTATTAATTCTAAAAAAATAGATGTTTGTAAAAAATACATAAATGATGAAAAATAAGAGGAAAAAATAAAATAAAATCAAGATTTTTAAAAAATATTTTTTCTTTTAAAAAGCTTGAATCATTTTTTAAAAATATTTTATTTAAATTCTATTTTAAAAAAACGTATTTAAAAAAAAAAAAGTGAATCCATTTGAACAGAAAATTGAAAATATCGTTTGCCAATGAATCATGGTCATAAAAATTTTCGTTACAGAAAATTATAAAAAGACTCAAATTGAAGAGAAATAAAATATTATAAAATAAATGAATTTACAATTGAAATAATAACAATATTACGTTAATTAATAATTATTAAATCAAGTTAAAAAATTATGTTAATGAATTTCGTTTTTTAAACTTTTTTTGCACATTTGTTTCCGTTTGTGACCAGCAAAAAAAAAAGGCAGAGAAAAATATTTTCATTTAAATAAAAAAAATAGTTAATCATTTTTAGAAGACAAGTAATAGTTTAATTTTAACTTATTTAATTTTAATTTATCTCAATAAAACAAAATTTATTATTTAATTTAATGTTTTAACAGTCTTCTTATTTATTGACTTTTTTTTTAGATAAATGAATTATTAATTATTTTATTTTAAAAACATAACATATGATTATTATTATTTTTATTTTTTTTTTTCATTATGACATTTTTTTTTACTTTCCTTCCGAAAATCGTTTCATTCAATCAATTCTTGTACCCTTTTTTATTATTATTCAATAATTAAGTCAATTGATTGGTTTATTAATTAAAATTTTTAATTTAAAAATTTAAGTAAAACCTAATGTTTGGGTAATTTTTTGTTTGGTCAACGGTACAATGAAACATTTGGTTAGATATTGATTGATTCCGTAATTCTTCTTGGACATTATAAATTGAAAAAAAATCAAGAATTACCAAATCTGTGATGTGCCTGTAAATTAAAAAAAAAATTGGCGCCATTAGAAGTGTGTGTGTGTGTGGGGGGGATGCCAGTTCTCTCACGTCTTTACCGAATATGACAAAAGATTTAAACTGAGTTTTACACATTCAATCGTACCGTGGAAAGATTGCTCAAACCCCCTCGACACTTCCTCTTTTTGGGGGACACCTCAGAACCTAGCCCACCTACCGAAGGAGGATGGCCCCTCGGACTTTTTATCAGAGAAAACTAAGAGTTGAAAGGTCGACAAGATTACCGACATTCCCATGGTTTCGCATCACATACATCGGCTGGGCGACAATCCATACCACAGGAAAAATAATATTCTTTTGTTATGCTGTATCCTATCATGACTCTCCACAATTTCCTATTTTGGTAAATGTTTATTTTAACACCCGAGCGCTAATATCCCTTCAAATTTAAAAAAAATAGTCTTATTTCCGTGCAAATGTATATGCTGAACTCAAATCAACAATTAGATTTTGAAGAAACCTAACTTTTTGGTTGTTAACGACCCGAAAAAATCGGACTCTTTCCTCGTCTTTCGTCAGCCATTACCGACTTATTGATACTTAATTCACGGTGGAGGTATACAATTAGAGCCTATTTACTTCCTTTAAGAAAGTCCTTGCAGAAATTAGTACGCATTTCCGTAAAGCGATTTTTTTTTGTACTTAATTTAAGAAGAAAGTTAACTTTCAAATTAGGGTTAGGTGTTTTTTTTTTGTTATTCTTTTATTTTTTTTCAAAGAAGAAAGTAAACTTTCAAATTAGGGTTAGGTGTTTATTTTTTTTTCTTATTCTTTTTTGTCTATGTTTACATATATTTGAAAGTTAACTCTCTTAAATTAAGTACAAAAGAAAAAAATACGGAACGGAAACGCTTACTATTTTCTGAATGAAAATAGTTCAGCAGTGAATGACGCTCGGGTGTTAAAATAAACATTTACCCCTATTTTTTTTCCAATTCTTTACCATTCATCTTTGTCTTTCTTCTATCATCCATTCACTAAATGAAAGTTATTAATGCAATACCCAGGAAGATTTATTCTTTTTTTCAGTATCATGACCAGAAATAAGACATTTGTAGGCATAATTTTCAACACTATTATTATCTTTTTACGTTACTTATTTAATGTATTTTAAAGTAAAAATTTCATAGAGTAAGTCTTTATTTTTATCAGTATAAAAATATTGTAAGGATACAAAAGGTGATTACCTCCCTTTGGTCAAGATAGTTATATTTGTCATGTGACGGTCACTTAGTGACATCACTTTATACAGTGACAAAAGTGGTCAGTTATTCATTAGGTTTACAGCAGCCAAACTAAGTGGTTGCTTTTTTTTAACCTGGGCTGAGGTTAAATTGGCCTCTTCCAGCAAATGCTACAGCTTATAGACACATGACTCTGTTTCTCTTTGGGAATATATCTTTCCCAGATACAGAAAGAAACACTGGCTCACAGTCCTCAATCTGGGAAAACCTAAGACTCACTATATCCAGTTCATGAAATATGTCCTTGCTCGGGATGTAGTAGATGAATCCTGCCCACTTGAGTCTGGAGTCCTAAACATGGCTTCTCCTGAAACAAAGAAGAATCTCCATATTATATGTATGACCCTTTTGTTTCATTCTCCTTTCACTTGCTGTGTAGATATGTTATATTTTTCCCTGTGCATAACACGTGTAAATATGTATGTATAGCTTTGTATGTCTTAGTGGCATAAAAATCTCTCTGAGAACAAGACATGTTTGTCATTCTATTTTGTCTGTGAAGTATGGCAAAGTATATCACAGATATAATAATGCCCATAATGGGGAAAACACAAAAAAGGAAAATAAACCTTTCTTCCATAGCTCCTCCCATTATAATATATTAAAGAAAAAATACAGAAAAATTAAAATGAATATTTCATACAAAATATCTTTTGATAAAAGTTGGTCATCATCAAATTGGAAGGAAATGGGAACCAAAAACTAACAACGAAAACCATTTGTATTTACAAATACTATTTTTACAAATATTTTGGATCCAAAACTGGATATTTACTTGCATCCCCCCTATGGTGGCATGCAAACATTGCCCAGTCCCAGCGGACTTTACTCCAGGCAGCTAACTCATGACTGACTTTTGTCACGCTATGAACTGACATCACTTAGCAGCTGTCACATGATCCTTGTGAGTTAATCTCCTGTAAATTGCCTTTTGCATTGCTAAATAATTTGGTGTGTGTGTGCAGGGTCAAAAACTGGATATTTTCTTGCACCCCTCACAGTGGGGTGCAAAAATTGCCTAGTACTTGTGACATTGACAACCTTCTGTCTTTAGTGTAATGAGAGAGGTGCTACTGCTGGGTTGGAATCCTCTGGATCAAGCACCCCTCAAAGCTTTTCTGTGAACTGTCTGATGATTGAAACATGGCAAAGAAGTGAAGAACAGATACTACACTTTGATACCAGCTTGAAGGCCAGTTAAAGGAGAAATAAAATGAATTTGAAACAATATAATCTTAATATTTCAATCAAAATTTTTTAAAACTTGGCCTGATTGCTTGTTATATCTTTACGTGCCGAAAAAGTAACTTCTAGAGAAAATCATGTACAAGTTTCTAGAGTCCCGCATTTTCTCATTAGTCTTAGGATATGAGCAGACAAGATGCTTCAGAGCAACAAGAGGTCAACCATTTTAAAGAGTAGTTTTGTTAAATGAGGATTTGTTAACACTATGACTGACATCTAATTCTTGACATTTAGTCACTATCATAGATTTGTTGTATAATATGAACCACTAGCACTGACATTGTTAGTTAAGCATACCAAAAACTGTGTACAAATATTACATGCAAAGGAATCAACTTTAAGTGAAGTATGAAAATGTAACGTTTATTAATCCTTTGAGCTCTTTGTTCCGGAACAATTTGAACCCTTCTGTCTGCGCTCCTGAGTCAAAATTTGCAAATAATTGGTATGTAATGTTTCACGGTAGATATAAAAATAGTTACAAGTATTTACCTACCATTCAATTGGCGGCTGGGCATTAAGTCATTTTTCTCTACCAATGTTTAACCAGTGGTTGAGCATTATACCATTTTTCTCTACCACCGATAAAGCAAAGGGTTAAAGCAAGATAATAAAATCAAAAATAGAGATACACGTCCTTAGGGAAGTGAATAATTAAACTGAGGCAAAATTCCCAAAGAGAAAGTTCAATAAAAAAAAAAAAAAGCATTGTAATTTACTTCAAATGAAAAGTCAATTTTGGGCCATTAGGATTGTTTGAAAGGACAAATGTCAGTTGTGTGGTTTGTTCAGCATTTTAATTTTTTGCATGCTTGTTTGGATTTGTGGTTCCGTCTTATATATTGATGGCTCATGTGACTTAGTGATCTGACTGTATTTTCTGATTAGTTGTTAATTTTTGTGTTTTTTTTTATAATTTTTAACTTAATATCTTAAATCATTTATGTTATTATGAGTTAAAAATTAACATAATACACATCTATATAGTTTCTAAAGGTGTGCTTAATTACTTTTTAGTATGTAATGCATGTGTTTTGACTTGTATTTAACAGGTGATAAAATGCATTCTAAATACCATTTGAGTTTCAAGAATTCTGTCTACATGTGTGTGTATGTGGATCATATCTCCCACCACATACTGTGTGCTTTTTCCCCACTGATTTTGCTTCTAAAAGCTCATAAGGTCAACATCACGTTTTGCAATGGGCCAACAGGTATCTACAACCGCCTCTGGGTTTATAATATAGCAGAAGTGTATATGCGTGTGTGTTAATTGTTAGCATGATGAGAAAAGCTAAATGAACTCAAAAATCCAGAAAATATCTCTTGTTTTAAATGTTCCATGTTAAAAAATATTTTCATACCTATTTAATATTTCACATAAAAAGTTGTGTTATTTCAAATAAATCAGTCAGTCAAGGTGCCATAGGTGGTATACCCTTGGGAGATCATGTCTCTTG
>OZ038509.1:60013220-60060720 GCA_964036315.1 Acanthosepion esculentum | reverse complement strand
TACCTAAAATGATGATTGTTCCTACATGTAATGCAATGAAAGCATGAATCAGTGAAATGAAAGCATTTTGTATATTTGTAATATTTTATAAATTTAGTTTCCATGATTTGACAGCTGTCGATATTTGGACTGAATCTACGGTATGGCGATGTTTGATTAGCCATTCAGGTTCACTTTAAACAAAAAACTGCTTTTCTGTTATTTTCATTTATAAATAACCAACATTGAATGGAGTACCTTTATCCAACTTCAGAACTAGAAATGACATTTTGGACCTGCTTGTTATAAAACAGTGAAAAATGGTGCCATTCATTTTCATTTATAAATAACCAACATTGAATGGAGTACCTTTATCCAACTTCAGAACTAGAAATGACATTTTGGACCTGCTTGTTATAAAACAGTGAAAAATGGTGCCATTCATTTTCATTTATAAATAACCAACATTGAATGGAGTACCTTTATCCAACTTCAGAACTAGAAATGACATTTTGGACCTGCTTGTTATAAAACAGTGAAAAATGGTGCCATTCATTTTCATTTATAAATAACCAACATTGAATGGAGTACCTTTATCCAACTTCAGAACTAGAAATGACATTTTGGACCTGCTTGTTATAAAACAGTGAAAAATGGTGCCATTCATTTTCATTTATAAATAACCAACATTGAATGGAGTACCTTTATCCAACTTCAGAACTAGAAATGACATTTTGGACCTGCTTGTTATAAAACAGTGAAAAATGGTGCCATTCATTTTCATTTATAAATAACCAACATTGAATGGAGTACCTTTATCCAACTTCAGAACTAGAAATGACATTTTGGACCTGCTTGTTATAAAACAGTGAAAAATGGTGCCATTCATTTTCATTTATAAATAACCAACATTGAATGGAGTACCTTTATCCAACTTCAGAACGAGAAATGACATTTTGGACCTGCTTGTTATAAAACAGTGAAAAATGGTGCCATTCATTTTCATTTATAAATAACCAACATTGAATGGAGTAGCTTTATCTAACTTCAGAACTAGAAATGACATTTTGGACCTGCTTGTTATAAAACAATGAAAAATGGTGCCATTCATTTTCATTTATAAATAACCAACATTGAATGGAGTAGCTTTATCTAACTTCAGAACTAGAAATGACATTTTGGACCTGCTTGTTATAAAACAGTGAAAAATGGTGCCATTCATTTTCATTTATAAATAACCAACATTGAATGGAGTACCTTTATCCAACTTCAGAACTAGAAATGACATTTTGGACCTGCTTGTTATAAAACAGTGAAAAATGGTGCCATTCATTTTCATTTATAAATAACCAACATTGAATGGAGTAGCTTTATCTAACTTCAGAACTAGAAATGACATTTTGGACCTGCTTGTTATAAAACAGTGAAAAATGGTGCCATTCATTTTCATTTATAAATAACCAACATTGAATGGAGTAGCTTTATCTAACTTCAGAACTAGAAATGACATTTTGGACCTGCTTGTTATAAAACAATGAAAAATGGTGCCATTCATTTTCATTTATAAATAACCAACATTGAATGGAGTACCTTTATCCAACTTCAGAACTAGAAATGACATTTTGGACCTGCTTGTTATAAAACAATGAAAAATGGTGCCATTCATTTTCATTTATAAATAACCAACATTGAATGGAGTAGCTTTATCTAACTTCAGAACTAGAAATGACATTTTGGACCTGCTTGTTATAAAACAGTGAAAAATGGTGCCATTCATTTTCATTTATAAATAACCAACATTGAATGGAGTACCTTTATCCAACTTCAGAACTAGAAATGACATTTTGGACCTGCTTGTTATAAAACAGTGAAAAATGGTGCCATTCATTTTCATTTATAAATAACCAACATTGAATGGAGTAGCTTTATCTAACTTCAGAACTAGAAATGACATTTTGGACCTGCTTGTTATAAAACAATGAAAAATGGTGCCATTCATTTTCATTTATAAATAACCAACATTGAATGGAGTACCTTTATCCAACTTCAGAACTAGAAATGACATTTTGGACCTGCTTGTTATAAAACAGTGAAAAATGGTGCCATTCATTTTCATTTATAAATAACCAACATTGAATGGAGTACCTTTATCCAACTTCAGAACTAGAAATGACATTTTGGACCTGCTTGTTATAAAACAGTGAAAAATGGTGCCATTCATTTTCATTTATAAATAACCAACATTGAATGGAGTACCTTTATCCAACTTCAGAACTAGAAATGACATTTTGGACCTGCTTGTTATAAAACAATGAAAAATGGTGCCATTCATTTTCATTTATAAATAACCAACATTGAATGGAGTAGCTTTATCTAACTTCAGAACTAGAAATGACATTTTGGACCTGCTTGTTATAAAACAGTGAAAAATGGTGCCATTCATTTTCATTTATAAATAACCAACATTGAATGGAGTACCTTTATCCAACTTCAGAACTAGAAATGACATTTTGGACCTGCTTGTTATAAAACAATGAAAAATGGTGCCATTCATTTTCATTTATAAATAACCAACATTGAATGGAGTAGCTTTATCTAACTTCAGAACTAGAAATGACATTTTGGACCTGCTTGTTATAAAACAGTGAAAAATGGTGCCATTCATTTTCATTTATAAATAACCAACATTGAATGGAGTACCTTTATCCAACTTCAGAACTAGAAATGACATTTTGGACCTGCTTGTTATAAAACAGTGAAAAATGGTGCCATTCATTTTCATTTATAAATAACCAACATTGAATGGAGTAGCTTTATCTAACTTCAGAACTAGAAATGACATTTTGGACCTGCTTGTTATAAAACAATGAAAAATGGTGCCATTCATTTTCATTTATAAATAACCAACATTGAATGGAGTACCTTTATCCAACTTCAGAACTAGAAATGACATTTTGGACCTGCTTGTTATAAAACAGTGAAAAATGGTGCCATTCATTTTCATTTATAAATAACCAACATTGAATGGAGTACCTTTATCCAACTTCAGAACTAGAAATGACATTTTGGACCTGCTTGTTATAAAACAGTGAAAAATGGTGCCATTCATTTTCATTTATAAATAACCAACATTGAATGGAGTACCTTTATCCAACTTCAGAACTAGAAATGACATTTTGGACCTGCTTGTTATAAAACAGTGAAAAATGGTGCCATTCATTTTCATTTATAAATAACCAACATTGAATGGAGTAGCTTTATCTAACTTCAGAACTAGAAATGACATTTTGGACCTGCTTGTTATAAAACAATGAAAAATGGTGCCATTCATTTTCATTTATAAATAACCAACATTGAATGGAGTACCTTTATCCAACTTCAGAACTAGAAATGACATTTTGGACCTGCTTGTTATAAAACAATGAAAAATGGTGCCATTCATTTTCATTTATAAATAACCAACATTGAATGGAGTAGCTTTATCTAACTTCAGAACTAGAAATGACATTTTGGACCTGCTTGTTATAAAACAGTGAAAAATGGTGCCATTCATTTTCATTTATAAATAACCAACATTGAATGGAGTACCTTTATCCAACTTCAGAACGAGAAATGACATTTTGGACCTGCTTGTTATAAAACAGTGAAAAATGGTGCCATTCATTTTCATTTATAAATAACCAACATTGAATGGAGTAGCTTTATCTAACTTCAGAACTAGAAATGACATTTTGGACCTGCTTGTTATAAAACAGTGAAAAATGGTGCCATTCATTTTCATTTATAAATAACCAACATTGAATGGAGTAGCTTTATCTAACTTCAGAACTAGAAATGACATTTTGGACCTGCTTGTTATAAAACAATGAAAAATGGTGCCATTCATTTTCATTTATAAATAACCAACATTGAATGGAGTACCTTTATCCAACTTCAGAACTAGAAATGACATTTTGGACCTGCTTGTTATAAAACAATGAAAAATGGTGCCATTCATTTTCATTTATAAATAACCAACATTGAATGGAGTAGCTTTATCTAACTTCAGAACTAGAAATGACATTTTGGACCTGCTTGTTATAAAACAGTGAAAAATGGTGCCATTCATTTTCATTTATAAATAACCAACATTGAATGGAGTACCTTTATCCAACTTCAGAACTAGAAATGACATTTTGGACCTGCTTGTTATAAAACAGTGAAAAATGGTGCCATTCATTTTCATTTATAAATAACCAACATTGAATGGAGTAGCTTTATCTAACTTCAGAACTAGAAATGACATTTTGGACCTGCTTGTTATAAAACAGTGAAAAATGGTGCCATTCATTTTCATTTATAAATAACCAACATTGAATGGAGTAGCTTTATCTAACTTCAGAACTAGAAATGACATTTTGGACCTGCTTGTTATAAAACAATGAAAAATGGTGCCATTCATTTTCATTTATAAATAACCAACATTGAATGGAGTACCTTTATCCAACTTCAGAACTAGAAATGACATTTTGGACCTGCTTGTTATAAAACAATGAAAAATGGTGCCATTCATTTTCATTTATAAATAACCAACATTGAATGGAGTAGCTTTATCTAACTTCAGAACTAGAAATGACATTTTGGACCTGCTTGTTATAAAACAGTGAAAAATGGTGCCATTCATTTTCATTTATAAATAACCAACATTGAATGGAGTACCTTTATCCAACTTCAGAACTAGAAATGACATTTTGGACCTGCTTGTTATAAAACAGTGAAAAATGGTGCCATTCATTTTCATTTATAAATAACCAACATTGAATGGAGTACCTTTATCCAACTTCAGAACGAGAAATGACATTTTGGACCTGCTTGTTATAAAACAGTGAAAAATGGTGCCATTCATTTTCATTTATAAATAACCAACATTGAATGGAGTAGCTTTATCTAACTTCAGAACTAGAAATGACATTTTGGACCTGCTTGTTATAAAACAATGAAAAATGGTGCCATTCATTTTCATTTATAAATAACCAACATTGAATGGAGTACCTTTATCCAACTTCAGAACTAGAAATGACATTTTGGACCTGCTTGTTATAAAACAATGAAAAATGGTGCCATTCATTTTCATTTATAAATAACCAACATTGAATGGAGTAGCTTTATCTAACTTCAGAACTAGAAATGACATTTTGGACCTGCTTGTTATAAAACAGTGAAAAATGGTGCCATTCATTTTCATTTATAAATAACCAACATTGAATGGAGTACCTTTATCCAACTTCAGAACGAGAAATGACATTTTGGACCTGCTTGTTATAAAACAGTGAAAAATGGTGCCATTCATTTTCATTTATAAATAACCAACATTGAATGGAGTAGCTTTATCTAACTTCAGAACTAGAAATGACATTTTGGACCTGCTTGTTATAAAACAATGAAAAATGGTGCCATTCATTTTCATTTATAAATAACCAACATTGAATGGAGTAGCTTTATCTAACTTCAGAACTAGAAATGACATTTTGGACCTGCTTGTTATAAAACAGTGAAAAATGGTGCCATTCATTTTCATTTATAAATAACCAACATTGAATGGAGTACCTTTATCTAACTTCAGAACTAGAAATGACATTTTGGACCTGCTTGTTATAAAACAGTGAAAAATGGTGCCATTCATTTTCATTTATAAATAACCAACATTGAATGGAGTAGCTTTATCTAACTTCAGAACTAGAAATGACATTTTGGACCTGCTTGTTATAAAACAATGAAAAATGGTGCCATTCATTTTCATTTATAAATAACCAACATTGAATGGAGTACCTTTATCCAACTTCAGAACTAGAAATGACATTTTGGACCTGCTTGTTATAAAACAATGAAAAATGGTGCCATTCATTTTCATTTATAAATAACCAACATTGAATGGAGTAGCTTTATCTAACTTCAGAACTAGAAATGACATTTTGGACCTGCTTGTTATAAAACAGTGAAAAATGGTGCCATTCATTTTCATTTATAAATAACCAACATTGAATGGAGTAGCTTTATCTAACTTCAGAACGAGAAATGACATTTTGGACCTGCTTGTTATAAAACAATGAAAAATGGTGCCATTCATTTTCATTTATAAATAACCAACATTGAATGGAGTAGCTTTATCTAACTTCAGAACTAGAAATGACATTTTGGACCTGCTTGTTATAAAACAATGAAAAATGGTGCCATTCATTTTCATTTATAAATAACCAACATTGAATGGAGTACCTTTATCCAACTTCAGAACTAGAAATGACATTTTGGACCTGCTTGTTATAAAACAATGAAAAATGGTGCCATTCATTTTCATTTATAAATAACCAACATTGAATGGAGTAGCTTTATCTAACTTCAGAACTAGAAATGACATTTTGGACCTGCTTGTTATAAAACAGTGAAAAATGGTGCCATTCATTTTCATTTATAAATAACCAACATTGAATGGAGTAGCTTTATCTAACTTCAGAACGAGAAATGACATTTTGGACCTGCTTGTTATAAAACAATGAAAAATGGTGCCATTCATTTTCATTTATAAATAACCAACATTGAATGGAGTAGCTTTATCTAACTTCAGAACTAGAAATGACATTTTGGACCTGCTTGTTATAAAACAATGAAAAATGGTGCCATTCATTTTCATTTATAAATAACCAACATTGAATGGAGTACCTTTATCCAACTTCAGAACTAGAAATGACATTTTGGACCTGCTTGTTATAAAACAATGAAAAATGGTGCCATTCATTTTCATTTATAAATAACCAACATTGAATGGAGTAGCTTTATCTAACTTCAGAACTAGAAATGACATTTTGGACCTGCTTGTTATAAAACAGTGAAAAATGGTGCCATTCATTTTCATTTATAAATAACCAACATTGAATGGAGTAGCTTTATCTAACTTCAGAACGAGAAATGACATTTTGGACCTGCTTGTTATAAAACAATGAAAAATGGTGCCATTCATTTTCATTTATAAATAACCAACATTGAATGGAGTAGCTTTATCTAACTTCAGAACTAGAAATGACATTTTGGACCTGCTTGTTATAAAACAATGAAAAATGGTGCCATTCATTTTCATTTATAAATAACCAACATTGAATGGAGTACCTTTATCCAACTTCAGAACTAGAAATGACATTTTGGACCTGCTTGTTATAAAACAATGAAAAATGGTGCCATTCATTTTCATTTATAAATAACCAACATTGAATGGAGTAGCTTTATCTAACTTCAGAACTAGAAATGACATTTTGGACCTGCTTGTTATAAAACAGTGAAAAATGGTGCCATTCATTTTCATTTATAAATAACCAACATTGAATGGAGTACCTTTATCCAACTTCAGAACGAGAAATGACATTTTGGACCTGCTTGTTATAAAACAGTGAAAAATGGTGCCATTCATTTTCATTTATAAATAACCAACATTGAATGGAGTAGCTTTATCTAACTTCAGAACTAGAAATGACATTTTGGACCTGCTTGTTATAAAACAATGAAAAATGGTGCCATTCATTTTCATTTATAAATAACCAACATTGAATGGAGTAGCTTTATCTAACTTCAGAACTAGAAATGACATTTTGGACCTGCTTGTTATAAAACAGTGAAAAATGGTGCCATTCATTTTCATTTATAAATAACCAACATTGAATGGAGTAGCTTTATCTAACTTCAGAACTAGAAATGACATTTTGGACCTGCTTGTTATAAAACAGTGAAAAATGGTGCCATTCATTTTCATTTATAAATAACCAACATTGAATGGAGTAGCTTTATCTAACTTCAGAACTAGAAATGACATTTTGGACCTGCTTGTTATAAAACAGTGAAAAATGGTGCCATTCATTTTCATTTATAAATAACCAACATTGAATGGAGTAGCTTTATCTAACTTCAGAACTAGAAATGACATTTTGGACCTGCTTGTTATAAAACAGTGAAAAATGGTGCCATTCATTTTCATTTATAAATAACCAACATTGAATGGAGTAGCTTTATCTAACTTCAGAACTAGAAATGACATTTTGGACCTGCTTGTTATAAAACAGTGAAAAATGGTGCCATTCATTTTCATTTATAAATAACCAACATTGAATGGAGTAGCTTTATCTAACTTCAGAACTAGAAATGACATTTTGGACCTGCTTGTTATAAAACAATGAAAAATGGTGCCATTCTATAAATATTTTCATAGTAATTGTTCTAATGACCTTTCCCTTTTGGTACCTAGATTTTATGAATTTAACCCTAGAACACTAACCATCAATTAAAGTTACACCACTACTAACCATGGGTATATCATACCTGATTTTGAAAATATCAAAAAAAATATTAAATATAAATCTTTATTTGAAATATTTTACATGCAGGCACTTCAAACTTTGTACTTTGAGTTAACATTAATAGGAACTGAAAAACATTATTTAGGTAAGAAAATCAGGTACTGAAATTGTAATTAAAAATAGAAAAATTTGTGCTGGGTACTATATACCCATGGTTAGTGTTCTAGGGTTAAGTGCAGTACTAGATTGGTGGCTAGGTCGCATCATTTTACAATTGAATTGGCTGAATGTAACCACATATTCTATGTTAACAGTTTCTTCTCTTCTACTTATTGCTTGTGGAACTCTCTTCTGGCTTCTTGCTTTCCTCTTTGGTACCTTGACTTTATGATTTTAAGTGCATTACTAGATTGGCTACTACTCTCTTCTGGCTTGCTTTCCGGTCAACTTTGATCTTCAAAAATTTAAATGGAATGTCAATTGTTATCTTGTCTTCTTAATTCCTCTTCTTTTATTGTTTTCTCTTTTTAATAGTGTTTTTTTTTTCCTCATATTCTTTAACACTCATTAACTACTTGTGTCTTACTGCCTTTTATCGCCTTGCTTGGGATGAAATGATTGAAAAAAAAAAAGATAGGTTCGTAGATTTTTAAAAATTTAAATGCAACATCAATCATTATCTTCTGTCTTTAATTCCTGTTCTTTTATTGTTCTCTCCCCTTACTTATGTTTTTCTTTTTCTCATATTTTCTAATACTCAGTAACCCATTGCATCTTAGTGGCTTTATTGCCTTGTTTTAGGTGAAATTTAAAAAAAAACAAGAGAAAATGTTTTGTCCACTTTAAACTTGCTCCCTTCTCTTACTCTTCTTTGATATTTCTGTGCTGATTTATTCTGGGGTTATACTTTGCAACTTTTATTTCTATAATAAATGAATGCAGATACAAAATCAGTCTGAAAATAATTTAGCCATTTAATGATGAACTAACCTACCTTAGGTAATGGCACTTTTGTTTGTTCCAAAGTACACCCCTTAAGATCTTAAGAACCCAGCATCCCTTCCCACTTTCAAAACAGTTTTTTCTCTGGTGCCCCAACTCCATGAATTTAAGCATGCTACTAGATTGGCAATTAGGTCTCACTGTTTTACTTTTGAACTACTTAGATGCAAATGCCACTTCTACTCTAACAGTTTCTTCTGTGGCACTTTCCTCCTGCGGAACTCCTTCAAGTTCATTGCTTTCCTGTCCTCTACAATCTTCAAAGATTTAAATGCAACATCAATTGCCTTCTTCTGTCTTCTTGAACCTCTTTCCCTTTTTTGTCCTTTCCTTAATCCTCCCCATTCTCGTTCTCTTTCACTTTCAATCCTGGGTATGACAATAAACTACATCTGGCATCAAGGGCTCTGATCAAGAGATTGGAAGTTTTGAGGAGAGTGGAACCACAATTGTTGTTGTTCCCAGGTCCTGAGGTAGTAGCACCTGTTAGGGTCCCAGCTCTGAGAAAATAATATTTTGATTTTTGTTTGGTGGTTCATGAAACACAAAAATACCTTATGGTAAAAATACCAGCAATATATAGTTATTTTTAAAAAAATAGCCAGCAAAATGACAATCAATACAGCACTAAAGTATAAAAATACATTTTTATAGTAAAATTACCAGCAATAAAATTACCTACAAACTATATATCTAAACATACATTTGCCCTGAAAGTATAAAATTATGTACAAAATATCTAGTTGAAGTCATAATTTTGTGTACAATATATTTCGATTTCGGCATTAAATAACCCATAGGGGTGTTGATATGCTGCTAAATAAAAACAATCAACTCTTTCACTTTCACTGTCTGTAACCGTTGGCATTTTAGTGGCATTATCGACTTGCTTGGGTTGAAACGATTAAAAAAAAAGTTTGCAAAATTCTTTTTAGAGATTACCATCAGCTGCCTTGCTACATTCTACTTAATCTTGTTCATAGTTTAAAATTTTTTTTGTGAAAAATTAGTTGCAGGGGGCCAAATTTGCATGGTGTTTGGGTACAGTGCTTTTCTGGTTTTAAATCTCTGTCCTTTTTGTGTTCATTTCCCTTGGCTGATATAATGTTTTAACAAAAGATTCTGCACAAGATAAGATGTATGGGTAGCAGAGAGATTGAAAATGACTGGATATCTTCCAGATTTTGTGGTGATCTACTTGTTGAAGGCCTACTAGTAGTCATCCTTGAAAGGCTTCTGTAGATAAATATCCAAGTTTCAAACAAATATATGTTTGCTATGAATTACACACTACATAGAATATCTCTTCAAGGATCAGTTGAGACATGCACGACATAGGCCAATATTGACCCCATGACCTGGGAAACCATTGCTGCAAATCGGCCTTCCTGCTGTAGGACCATCCGAAGGGGGACTGAGGCTTTCAAGTCGAGCTGTCAACATGAAGAGGATCTGCGACATGCTGTCAGGAGGGCCTGACTCACCCTGCTGTGTTCAGCACCCACACTACTCTGGGACTCCTGCTCACAACTCTTCAAGAATAGGCTGGTCCTTCACAGCCCCGTCCCCGTCATCACCACCAGAGAGGAGAAAAGGAATAAGGAGAGAGGATGCCGATCCCGATGTGGGTGGGTGCTGATGTTGAAATTAAGTTTTAAGGGAATCGGAAGCAAAGAGGACATTTAATTAGAATCGGAAAGATCCAATTGAAATTTCTAGGACACACAATGAGGAAAGGGTGAAGGTTAAATTTTGAAATCATTTATTTTGGGCATATGAATTTTTTGAAACTGTTTCTAAATCTTTGTCTCTCAGTTATTTTGCCTTACCTGCTATCTTCTTCCGCCACACCTATGACGTCTGCCGCACTGTTTGGGAACCACTGCTTTAGGATGTGGGTGACCAGGGCTCCCCACAACTTTCTATCTTTTGTCGCTTTTAGTAAGGTCTGTCTTTTCTTTCTAGTCCTGGTTCTAATTTTGTTTGATAATTTACTTAGTATTTCTCTCTTACCTTCTATATCCTGTGAGTGTCAGATTCTCCAAGTCGTCTTTCCTCATTATGTGTCCTAGAATTTTCAACTGAATCTTTCTGATTCTAAATATAAGTATTCTTTTTGTTTCCGCTTCCCTTAAATCTTTGTTATTTACATATTCAGTCCATGGCATCATCATCATCCTTCTGTAGAACCACAGTTATTTTGCCTCAAGTTTCTTCATCTGTAAGAAGATTGTCCAGCATAAGACGAATGCTATTACAAGCAAATATTCAATAAAGCTATAATTTTGCCGTCAAACCATTGGACTTTTGAATCATTTTAGGAAACTGAAGAATGACGGATTTATCTCCCTTACATTCTTGAATATAAACTTTGCAAGTAAATTGAATTCTTCAATTTGAAAACAGGAATGAATTGTCAAAACATTTTCATTTGGAATAATGACCAAAGGTTTTAGATCTTAAATCTCTGGACAATACTTATGTTGTAGCTATTTGTCTCTTGTGTGTTTCATAAGAGCCTTTGTTAGATAAACACTTGTTTCATTTTATTATAAGAATTAACATTTGAATGTTTCTTTTCAAGAGAAACTACAACAGTCAAAAGTTATTCTTCCCATTTGAGATCATATGATAGGGGTGTCGAGCTTAGGGGTTAAAATGAACAGTTGATTTACCGATGACAAGAAGATTAATGAAGGATTATAATGACGAGGCAACATGGGTAATTTTAACAAAACAAGATAAGGAATTTATTCACAAATTTACAGGCTTGAAGTTGTGTCATTGACTTGTTTCAGGAAAATTAATCAGAATTCTTAAAATCCGTAGTTTTAATGAATTGTCATGAAGATGAAATGTTCATACAACAGATTAAATGATCTGACACAAAATAATATTCAAAAATGATTATGGAAAGGGTAAAAGAATTTGATGCTCAGTGAAGGAATAAATGGTTTGTATACATTCAAAAGTAGACAGAGAGAGTTTGAAATACTTAGCTTTCTTCGATTTTTGAAAGAAAATTCCTTGAAGTGTGACATGCTGGTTAGAGGCCAATATAATTGGCAAGTAATTCAACACTGGCCAAGAGGAAGTGAAATGAAACTTCACATGATTTTAGACACTTCTGATTAATTTAATTTTTCTCCTCATTTTATATCAAGAAGAATTTTGCATAGTTTCACTACATTCTTTCCTTCTTGGCTGACCAGCTAATTTTTGTGAAGGCAAGATTTTCATTGGTCCAAAAACGATTTCACATAGACTCATAAATTTATTCCCTCCTTAGCTTACTGGTTAATTTCTGTGAAGACACGATTTTCATTGGTCTAAAAACAATTTCACATAGGTTTGCAAATTTTTTTCCTTCTTCTCAGGACACTGGTTAATTTCTGTGAAGGCAAAAATCTCACAGCGGCTCACAAATTTCTTTCCTTCTTTTTCCTTAGTCCTCCAAATTTGAAGAGAGTGGGTAAAGGGAGTTATTATTATTTTGCACTCACTATAACATAATCAAAAAATATTGCCTTCCAAATGAACAAAGCTGTCTTGTTTGTGAGAACCCCACAAAATTCATTCCTGCTTCAATTTCCAGCTTTCAAATCTCTGGACAATATTTACATTGTGAATACCGTACCTGTTTCTTGTGTATCTCAAGAAACTTTACTAAAATTTTCTCTGGATTAGGCAATGTAAAGAATCAAGTCAATGAGAGATGTAAATCGATAAACTAGAGATAAATGAAACTTTGATAGGGGAGGTATTGGGAACCTTTAGTTTTTAATGAATAAAAGAACAGAAACTCAAGTTGATCGGTTAACAACACATGGGTGTTGTACAATAGGGACTACAACCAACATAAATTATTTTAAACATTTTTTCGTATTACTATAAATTAACCACATCAGATCATGAATACAATAAAAAAGATTTTATTAAATTTTGTAAAAGTTGATGTGAGGGGGGTCCAGTTTGCTATGTAAATTAGTTCTAAATTGTCCCACCCCCACCTGAAAGTCAAAACAAAGTATGTTAATACAATGTGACTTTTTTTTCTCATATATCACTGTGAATTATGTGGTGAAGAATGTCAGTTATGTGCCATGCATGATACATGCTTAGGTGATCATGTATCTTTCGATACATGACTGACGAGGCAGATTTTTTTCCCTGCAGTAGGTTGCTATTTCTTTCTGCAATAGACCAGTTGCCATCCCAGAATATATTGGGATCAAATGCAGGACAAATATGGATCGGAATCCAACAGAATGATAGGATAAAGTACATAAATAGAAAACGTTTATAAATCTAACACGTTTCACTTTTATTAAAGTTTCATCAGAGAATGAGATATGGAGGATGATGATGAGGCTTTAATAAAAGTGAAACATGTTAGATTTATAAACGTTTTCTATTTGTTCTTTATCCTATCATTCTATCAGATTCCGATCCATATTCGATCACAATTCATCTAGTCTGGACATGCAAACTACTTCATGATGAAGAATATATTGGTCAAAATGTCGTCATACAAAACGAGTTATTTCCCTTGATGTACACATATTTTGTAAGTAATCTGCTTTCATTGCATTTAAGGATTAAAAATCTCTTATCAGTAATTCAGAAAAAACAAAAAGTTCCAAATATATTTTTCATGTTAAAAACAAAATTTGGGTTGTAGTATTTTTTTGGAAAAATCTATCACAAATTTGAAACATATTGTTTTTTACTACTGTAGAAATACTGCAATGTTAATAAGAGTTCGAATTTCCCCTTATCTAATATAAATATTTACAATATTCACTGCAGAAATATTGCTTTTCTCTGACAACTGATTTAATTATCTACCCTCTATACAGTATCTGAAAAATTCGAAAGACTCCATATCCAGTAATTACTACACTATGTCAAGTTTCATTATGCTAGTCAATGTTTTATAATAAAATTGATATTAACCAACTGATGTCTGCAAAAGTTTCAGGATATATTTATGTTAAATATTAATATCAGTTTCTACTGGATATAAATTGGGGGATCGGTTTTCTATTAAGTAATAAACTGATCTGCCTGTGATTTACTACAATACGCCAGTTTTTAGGATGCAAATTAATGTTTTCACAATAATATTTTACATTAACTCGACACTGGTCAAATATTTCCAATTTTGTGAGCTTCAACTTATAATAATATTTGTTCTTATTAAGAAATATTCTTAATTTATTTGGTGGTTGGTCAAATTTTATCATACAAATAAAGTGAAACAAATTCTTATTTATAAATAAATCTCATCCTGGGTATGATGATAAACTACGTCCAGCAGCAAGGCTTCTGATTGGCAGGTTTTGAAAAGTATGGAACCATCTCTTAATTGGTGTTGTTCCTGGGGTGGTAGCACTTGTTAGGGTCCCAGCTATGGGCAAAGAGTGAACCTCCAAACTGGAGTTAAAACACTATGAAAGTATAAAAATACTAGCAATACATTTTTGTAAAGAAAATTACTATTGCTCCCAAGAAAATTAAATTTCATCATTAAATGACCCATAAGGAGTTTATATACCACGAAACAAACAACATTTATAAATAAATCCAAATGTAAAAGCTAGAGAAACATATATTTAATACAGTATCCCATATATCTTGAGTGACTAATTTGTTTTTAACAGCTTATCAACTTTTTGAAGCTTGTTTAAAGAAAGATAATATTGTTAAGAGGTTTTGGAGATAATGATTTACTGATACACGCCCTACTAATTAACCCACAGTTGGGGGAGAGGAAGAGTTATTCATACCTTTTCCAAGGGTATTTATGCGTAAGTGAATATAATGAACCCGACTGGAATTTGAACTTGGCTCTTGTATGATCACCAAAGTTAAGCAACATTGAGCTTGGTCAGTACCTAGATGGGTGATTGCATGGGAATACTAGGTGCTGTAAACTTGGATGTATGGATGGTGTAATAGATAAGAGCTTGAAATGAGGAATTGGAGAGTCAAGTTCAAAATACCAGTTAGGTTTATGCACAAATACCCTTGTGAAAGGTATGATTCCACTTCTTCTCCCCTCAGACATGGGTTAATTAGTAAGACTTGTAGTAGTCTTTATATATTTAAAAAAATAAATATCAATAACTATGATATAATATATATTGTTTATAATTTGCAATATTTACCAGGGAAGAGTGCTCAATAGACAAGTTGGTATACTGATTGCATTTTCAAAACTGTAAATGCAATGTCAATCGTTATCTTCTGTCTTAGTTCCAGTTCTTTTATTATTTTTCTTCTTTTTAATAGTGTATTTTTTCTCATATTCTTTAACATTCACATAGCCATTGTGTCTCTGGCTTTATTACCTTGCTTGGGGTGAAATGATTAAAAAAAAAGTGTGAAACTCATAGTCACCATGCACTCAACCTATTCAATATGATGAACAACCTTCAATTTCAATCATATATACAGGAGTAGATATACAGTAAATATTATACTAGTATTACAATATTGCTTCTAGGAACCATTTAATACTAAAATTCATTTAATTCATTAAAATCATTTTTAATATTTTTATTTTCATAATTTTTATTATAAAACATTTGTTACAATTTTTATTTTTTAATAAATAATAATAATAAATATTTTGCAGGTGAAATGGAATTTGTGAATGCTGGGGACAAATAGTTTGAACATTTGAGGGATTGATATGTTTGTATAATCAATGTAATATGTTTTGTACCCACGTTTTATTTTTCATTACTATATATCTACTTTTGCATCTTCCTGCATATATGTTATCATATATATATCATGTAAATCTATTTAAACTTGGTGGGTGGGTTTTCAAAAAAACCTGGATAGCACAATTTTCAAATAAATTGGCATTTGAGGAAAAATGGGGGAAAAAAAAAGAAAGCAACAGAAACCTGTGAACAGGATGAAAGAAATTGTCCAGTACCTTAAATCTCTGGTACAGAGAAAAAAAACCCAGTGAGTAATATGTTGAAATGAAGAGTGCTCAGTACACTAAGTAGAGCAAAAGTAAAATAAATAAATCCTAATGAGCCAGGTACTACCTACCTAGGTTTCACCACATGGGATCATTAAGGTGAGCCAGTTCACTCTGATGATCCCATACATATAATGGACTCTCCTGTCGGTTTTGACATATGAGGATCTGACAACTTAACCAATTGATTCAGTTATGAATTTTGTGTGGTAATTTTAAGACCCACTAGTGATTTACAAAGGAGGCTGCATATGGAGCAAGAGTGAGGATTGTGGGATAAGACCATTGTTAGATTGGCTGACCTTTTAGATCTTGCTCTTGCTTCTTGAAGATGATTCAGACTAGTAGATTGAAAACAGCTAAAACATGTTGATCTCCACTCTACCCGCTCCACGATATTAGCTTTCATTCCTTCATGAAAGCAAATGATTACCTTTAGCATCTTTTCAGGGATGCTGAGTTTTCTCAAGACTTGCCAAAGAGCCTCTCGATTCACAGTGTCAAAGGCCTTCGTCAAGTCGACAAACACCATGTACAACTCCTGGTTTTTCTCTTGAACCTTCTCTGCAACATGATGAAGAGAAAATATCATGTCAATGATGCCACGACCCAACTGAAAGCCACACTGTGATTCAAGATACATGTCGTCAGCAAGGTGTATAATGATTCAGTTTAGAATCAGTCTCACTAGTATTTTTCCTGCAATTGAAAGGAGTGATATTCCCCCCCCCCCTGATTATCACAGACACACCTGAAACCATTGTTTTTGAAGAGGTGTTTGATAGAGGCATCTTTATAATCCTGTGGGACACAGCCTGCCTTCCATATCTCCACGAAAAGGAGCTGCATCTTTTCTACCAACTTTTTGGCCACCATACTTATACACTTCAGGTGGAATAGGATCTTTCCAGATGAGATCTGCTTGATGGAGTCACTTACCTCTTGATAAGTAGGTTCAAAAGACAACTCTGGAATTTCTGGATTTTGCACAATTGATGTGATTGCTTCCTCATCAGTAACCGAAGTGGTGTTTAACGCAGTTTCGAAATGCTCTTTCCAGTGATCTAAAATGTCTGACTGATCCGTCAAGAGAGTTTCACCATCTGCTGTGGAGATTGGAGCAACACCACTTTTCTGAGGACTGAAAACGCTCTTGAGGCCAACATAGAAAGCCTTTACATCTTTTCTATCTGAAGCTTCTTGGAGTTCAGTGTCCTTTTCAGACCACCAACACTCTTTCCTGGCTCTGAGAGCTTGTTGAACCTGACTTTTGCACTTGTAAGCAATCTTAGTAGATGTGTTCTTGTCCTCAATACCATGCTTTATGAGAAGAGTGCAAATGATCTATAAGCTGCTGAACTTCTGTATTATTGTCATCAAACCATTCTTGACGTTTACGATATGGCAGGCCGAGAACCTCCAAGGATGTAGAATATATTGCATCATGCAGAGCCTTCCAAGAAGATTCGATATCATTAGTAATGTTTACAGAATCAAGTGCAGTATCAAGTTTGTCAGAGAGCTCAATTTTCGTTTCTGTCGATTTAAGAGTCAGTACGTTAATGTGCTTGGGCACTGTAGATTTTATAATCATTCGCTTTTGCAGATGCAGTGTAGCTTTACTTCGAAGTAGCGCATGATCTGACAGCATGTTGTGTGGAATGAATGCGTTATCATAAAATCTTTTATGTCCCGTCTTTTGGTGATGACGTAGTCGATCAGATGCCAGTCTTTCGAACAAGGATGCATCCACGTGGTCCTATGACAGTTGGGTTGCTGGTAGAAGGTATTAGTGATACTAAGGTCAAATTCCTTGCAGATAGTTAGAAGGCGTAATCCATTCAAATTCACATGACCAATACCATGGCAACCTAAAACGCCCTTCCAAGAATGATAATCTCTGCCGACACGAGCATTGAAGTCACCTGTAAGGATTAATTTATCCTTATGTTGGACTTTGGAGATGACATCCCAAAGGAGATCGTAAAATTCTTTTTTTTTTCTTGCTCTGAACTACCTAAGGTTGGAGTGTAGCAGTTAACCATCGTCACATGGGTGTTGCACTCCAGATTAAGGGTTAATGTCATTATATGATCTGATACACCTTTAGGTAAGGAAGACTGAGCTAGCAAAGTCTGACTTGATGGCAATGCCAACACCAGATTGGCGTGGCTCTTTCTCAGTCTTGCCAGCCTATAAAAATACGTATCCACCTTATTCTTCCCTAAGCTGAGAATTGCCAGCTAGACATGTTGCACTAATGGCCACTATGTCAATGTTATACTTCTTCAACTTGAGAGACACAAGAACTACTTTACAGTCTGGTGCAGAATCATTGTCCTGGTTTGGTTTGGTTTATTTTGTATCAACCTCAATAGGTTATTAATGCTGACAACATTTTTAGGATAGATTCATATGAATAGAATATGTATTCTATGGTTTAGATTGGTTTAGTTTATTTTCTTTTACGGCATATCAACCTGAATGGGTTATTTAATGCCGACAACATTTTTTATTGCTGGTAATATTTTGTTTTGTCAAAAATCTGTTTCTGGTAATATATTTCCTTCAAAATTGTATTGCAGGTAATAATTTTTTTCAAAAAAGTATTGCTGGTAATAGTTAACTATTTGCCCATAGCTGGGACCCTAACAGGTGCTACCACCCCGGGACAGGGTAGACCTAGGAACACCAGCAATTAAGAGGTGGTTCCACGCTCCTCAAAACCTTCTGATCAGAGGCCTTGCTGCTGGACGTAGTTTAACGTTTTACCTAGGATGCGGATGTAGTTTAACGTCTTACCCAGGACGAAATCATTGTCCTGGAGAGTGCGAACATTCCATGATCCAAAATGAAAATTCTTATATTTCTTTTGATCTTTCTTGCTGTTTCAACTGCGTTATTGGATAACCAGATTGCTGCAGTGGGCTGCCAAGTCCCTGTGTGAGCAAGCATTGTTTAGGGCTTCGTTTATCGCCCCCTCCCCATAATAGGGAAAGCAGTGCAGATCCCAAATAGGGCTGCTTTGTCACTGATGGAGGACACAGATATCACAATTGCTCATGGGTTTGTGAAAGAACAGCTATCACCCATTGGTCTGCCACTGTGTAGAGCTCCAGCTATAGCTTTCCAGTAATATCCTTTACCTAACCCTGTCGCCTTCACTCTCTCGCCAGTGGACCACATTAGTAATTTGATTAAAGTGGGGAGGGCTTGTGCAGAACCATCCACACTTTTCGGAACCAGTGATGCACTCGGTCGGTGCAAATAAATGCCACAGACGAAGCAGACAATAGACCTCAAGCTATTTGTGTAAGAGTTTTCCATCTAGACCAGTTGTGTTCTATAATACTAAAGAGCTTGGTCAGCCCTGGTAGACACTATTTGCCCATAGCTGGGACCCTAACAAGTGCTACCACCCGGAGTCAGGTCAAACCTGGGAACAACAGCAATTAAAAGGTGGTTCCACACTCCTCAAATTCTCCAATCTCCTGATCAGAAGACTTGCTGCCGGATGTAATTTATATATATATATATATATATGTGACAGAGAAGAGAGTTGGGGAAACACACATACATATATTTTCTGTTATTGAAATTGGAGTGGATCTGAGTAGCGAAATTAGATCAGAGAATTTTACTGATGGGAAATCTGATCTGGGGCAGAAGTCATTAGAAGACAATGGAAATGGTTGAAATAATTTTTATTGGTTAAAATTATAAATAGAACTTAGTAAGCTATGAGGAACTTTGGAATTCACATGATTTTGGTTGAAAGTAGCCAGAACCCGTGATAATCGCTTGCGAAGTAGTAGAGCCAAGGGTCGATTATGACCAGCCAGGTTTATCTATATAAATGCGTAGTTATGCTGAAAAAAGGGGAAGTTTTTGGCTCGTCTGTCTTCGAGTGCAGTTGAGCTGGGTGGAGAGATGTCGGATATTGAAAGTGAGTAGAGTTAAATTGAAGGCTCGAAGAAGTACGAAAGTGACCTCAGAGATTGGAACAAAACTCTCGCTAACATGTGCTGTTGATATAAGAACGAGGAAGCGAATTACTCCTCCAACATCTAAGACTACTACTGCTACTATTATTACTACCACTGGGAACGGAAACGTTGAACAAGCCACCCCTCTCCTTTAACGAAATTATACAAAGTATTTTCTTTTTTTTTGTTGATCATTGTTCATACATGAGAGACTGGAGATCATTCTTGAAGAGATGCCGGAGACTGAAAATGAATAGAGTTGAATTGAAGGCTCGAAGAAGTACAAAAGTGACGTCAGAGATTGGAACGAAGCGTCCACTAACAGGTACTGTTGACATAAGTACCGCTGCTTCTGCTACCACGAATATCACTACTACCTTTTACTACTGCTGAGGAGGAATGCAACTATAAACTTTAAGCCGTGCACAGAAATCTTTATCTCTCCATCGCAAGAGTTGTATATCATTCTGAGATGATTTAACAACAAGCTAATCACAACCCACTCACTCTGTCTAGAATCCAGTGTATGAGTTTTTACGTCAATTACTTTTCTTTTCTGTAACCCGTTTCTTTTCTATACTATTCTTTTCTGCTATATAAAAGACATTAACAATTCAACCATTGAATAGCTGTTTGTTTGGCTTTCTGCAGATATATATATTTTTTTCGGTGCATTCTAAATTTCTTAGCACAGACTCTCCAGCCGTGTCTACATCTTCAGTCGACCGTGAATGGATGAACATCACTTCTGCTTCCTGGATCAAACCAAACACAACATGGGCAGGAAGTAGGATTAAACCAGGGGACCGGTCGAAGGATCTACGGATGCTCAGAGGACCTACAGACACTCCCTTAAGTTCAGTTAAAACCGAGTAGACACCTCAACCCAGAGAGTAAGACGTCAGAGGCTGAGGGGCTGGGCCGAAAGTTTTATATATATATATATATATATATATATATATATATATATATATATATATATGCACACACAAACACACAATGTTCATTAAAAATGAGTGACAAGTTACTGTAGTCAAGTTTTTATTTAATTTTTATTGTGTTTTTATCATTTTTTCTTTTCTGGATATCAATTATGTAGAAATTGTCCGAATGGTATGTCAAAGCGCTTTTGGCTATTCTTTTAGTCATTATCAAGGATGATTTTTGGGAATAAGTTTTGACATTAGTATTCTTTAGACCTTTATATCGCAATGCTTGTCAGAGTCGAAAAGCTCTGACTGGTCTTGAAAAAAATATGGAAATGTTTTTGGAAATAACTTTTGTATCATTTAGGCCTTCTTTAGGTAATGACACTTGTCAAAATAAAAAATATTAACTTTTTAAAAAATCAATTTAGAAAGGTGACCCTGTTTCGATAATTGATATATTGTAAAATTGAGTGGGCTACTCTATTTACTATAGGATCAGTCTATGTTAAGACAAACTCTGAAACCATCTCACATTGTAGGTTCTTCTTTTAGATAATAAGCAATATGGCTTTCACTTTTCTACATCAACTGCTACATCAGCAGTTAACGATTATTGCTGAAAGAGTCTGTCAAACTTTAGATAAAAATGATGAAGCTCGTGCTGTTGCTTTGGATATCTCTGAGGCACTTGAAAGGGTTTGGCATACTCTGGTCTTCTTCACAAGTTGAAAGGTTAGGATATTTCTGGAAGAATTCTTGAACTGATTCAGTCTTATCAAATCGCAAAATGAATCTTATCTGGAATAGACACTCTTCTAGATCTTTTTGCATAAATGCAGGTGTCCCCCCCTAGAGCTCTATGCTTGAACCTAAGTTGTTCCTAATTTTCATAAATGACTTTCCTGATGTCCTCAGTTCTCAACTCAGTATCTATGTTAACTAAGTATGATTAGTTCGACAGAGTCAATTTGGCAGCTGACCTAAAAAAATTCTCTACAATCTGTTGTTAAATTGGGCAAAGAGTGGCTTGTTAATTTTAATGCCTCAAAAACAAAATTGCTGTCTTTTAATCATCTGAGAAAACCCTTTTTAGATTTCATCAGTATGGCTGATGCTAACCTCCAGTAGAGTGACGCATTTTGTCTTCCCAGACTAACGTTTTCAGTTGACATGAAGTGGAAAGAGTATATTGAATCAATTGCTAAGTCAGCAGATAAGAAAGTTGGTTCACTATGTTTGCTAGACAATTTTTCTTGTCAGAATCTATCTTACATATTTACAAGTCTATCTTTCAAAGAGAGTTCCACAAGTGAGAAATGCAATAGAAGAAACGGCATAAAATTTATGGTTACATCTAATCATTTCAACTATAAAATGATGAGACTTTGCCACAAATCTAGTACTGAATTTAAATTCATAAAGTTTAAGCGCTATAGAGGAAAGTTCATCAGAACAGTTACCATGAAAGTATTTATTAGAAAAGGTACAGTGAAGCTAAATTACATTGGTGGGAAAGTGACTGAAGTTGAGATTCCAGGTCAGAAACAATATCATTGCAGATTCTTCTTTGGATTTTCTGAAGAATCTCAAAATGTGTATCATGGGCACCAGACCCTATGTGGCAGCAATATTCAAAGCAAGGTAGACTTATAAATATGTAAGATAGATTCTGGAGAGAAAAATTGTCTAGCATGCCACAGGGAACTAACTTTCCAAGCAGCACACCTAGCAATGGATTCAATATAATCTTTCCACTTCATGCCAACAGAAAACATTAGCCCCAGAAGGTGCAATGGGTTACTCTCCTGGATTTCAAAGAAATACACAAACAAGGAAAACACTTTTCAAAGAGAAACAACAACAATTTGGAACAAACTCAAGAAATGATAAAGGGAAAATTGTTTCTTAGAGGAGAACTTTCAGACTTAGGGAGCAGAAATTTACCATGTTTCCTTCTAGACCAGCATTAGCTAAAAGGACAAAATATGTAGTTTCTTTCTTACCTCTTCAACAGTTTTTTTTCTTTTTGTTCAGAGATCTGCTATTTCCAGTGAAAATCCTATGTCAATGTCTGACCCAAAGTTTCACCTCCCATAATGTCTTGGTGGAATATGGGTTTCTTCTGAACTTTTAGGAAAACACAAGATCTTTATTGAAAGTATTGTGAAAAGGAAAGATTTATTCTAAGCATTCAGCTTTAATCAACTGAAAGGCTATCATTTTTCAGAATAACATGGCAAGTTCATAGTTTGGTTTGGTTTATTTTTTACACCATATCAACCTCAACAGGTTATTTAATGCTGACAAGATTTTTAGGATAGATTTGTATGAATAGAATATGTATTCTTTGTAAGAAATTAGTTTGTAGATCAGGTTTCATTGGCGTATTTTTGTAAAGAGGGTTTTTGTCGAGAGTCAAATGTATTATCTTCACTATTTACATTGTTCCGACTGTTGTCCTCATCGTTGTTGCCATATTCATGACATTTTGGCAGTTGTACACTCCGGCCTTCTTTAAGTGATTGGAATTTCAAACCAAAATTATTTTGTCTACCAGGGTAGATTGTTCTAGTTTCACATGCCATGCATCTTCCAGATATCTTGGTCTCAGTTATTTCCCTTTAACTCAACTCTCCAAGTTTTTGTTCACCTCTGCTGTAGCCAGGTATTGAAATCACAATTCTTTGGGTCAAGTCACTGGATTACCTGAACCAGCACTTTTATCCACTGTGTCGTTTATCCTTGAGGACAACCGTCTGAACAATGGATATAGTGTAAATAATTACAATTTGAAATATAGAGAGATAGTCAAATGTATTGCTTGTAATTTTTTTTTTTTTTTTAAAATGTCTGCTGGTAATATTTTTTTTTTTTTAAAATGTCTGCTGGTAATATTTTTTTTTTTTTTTAAAATGTCTGCTGGTAATATTTTTTTTTTTTTTTAAAATGTCTGCTGGTAATATTTTTTTTTTTTTTTAAAATGTCTGCTGGTAATATTTTTTATTTTTAAAAATGTCTGCTGGTAATATTTTTTTTTTTTTTTAAATGTCCGTTGGTTTTATTTTTTTTTAGAAAACTGTATTGCTGGTATTTTTACTATAAAAATCTATTTTTATACTTTCATAGTCTGTCTATATTTCTGAGATGAGGTATTATGTACAGTATTTACATTATTCGGACTATTGTCCTCATCTTTGTCGCCATATTTGTCCCAACGTTTCGGCCGTTGTACGCTCCGGCCTTCTTCAGGTGGTTGGAATTTCGAACCGAACCCTTTATTTCGATCACTGGGGTAGACTGTTCTAGTTCCACGAGCCATGTTTGATGGATGTCAGTTATCAGTTATCTCCTGGTAATTTTCCCTCTGAAAGTTCTCCACTGCCTGAACCGGGTATTGAACTCACACTCTTTTGGGTCTGTTACTGGATCTAACCAACGCCTTTATCCACCGTACCATGTGTCCTACACATGGTACGGTGGATAAAGGCGTTGGAGAACTTTCAGAGGGAAAAATTACCAGGAGATAACTGATAACTGACATCCATCAAACATGGCTCGTGGAACTAGAACAGTCTACCCCAGTGATCGAAATAAAGGGTTCGGTTCGAAATTCCAACCACCTGAAGAAGGCCGGAGCGTACAACGGCCGAAACGTTGGGACAAATATGGCGACAAAGATGAGGACAATAGTCCGAATAATGTAAATACTGTACTTTCATAGTGTTTTGACCCCAGTTTGGGGGGTTAACTATTTGCCCATAGCTGGAATGCTAACAAGTGCTACCACCCCAGGCCAGGGTGGACCTGGGAACAACAGAAATTAAGAGGTGGTTCCATGCTCCTCAAAACCTGATTAGATGCCTTGCTGCCGGAAGTAGTTTATTGTCATGCCCAGGACGCTGCAAGTTCATATTCAATAAAAGAAATGGAAATAGCATGTTGATATATTTACCTGTATTGTTTGAAACCATCCAGTTTATCACCTTAGAGTTTCAATTCATTAGATCATTGGGACAATATGGGGAAGGGACAAAAACTAATAAATTTGGGAATAATTGAAATTAATTTCAAAACCAGTGAAAGTCATCCATGAAATAAAAATGTTTGTATGGAAAGTAAGGACCTACTTACATCAAATTGTCTTTAAATTAAGTGGTTGCAGAAGAATTATTGTTGAAATTTTAAAAGGTAAGCTTAAATATTAATGCAATACTTAAATGCAGCGATCAATTTTGAGTTCTGTAGTTTATTGTTGCCTATCACATACGACAGGAGTATTCCTTGCAAAAAGTAATCTCTGCCAACAGGACCATATGCAATCAAAAGAGCCAAGGTTGCAACAAGGAAAGGAAAGTCTCGTGCAAATGAAAACCCAGATTAAACAGCAGCCAAGTGAGCTTTCAGTGCTGAGAATATGCAAAGACTTAGGGACTCCCAAACTCCTGAACAAGATTCAATCAAGAGCCTTCTGCAGGAATTAGCTTAAATGCCGCCCTTTTAAGCTAGCGTCTAATATGAGTGCAAACCTCTTTTTCGATGTTTGTTCTGTCCAGTTTGATTGGATCTCTCAGCATATTCACACTTTCTCCATATCTTTTTGGGCAAATTTATTTGAATCTCTTTCTCTGAATCTTCTCTCTCTCTCTCTCTCACTTTTTTCTATCTCTCTTTTCATTCGGCCTTTGATCTCGGTCATCTGTCTTTCTGCTATTTTTCTATCACTCTTTTTTTCTCTCCTGTTTGTTTCTCTCTCTCTCCCTCTCCCTCCTTTCTGTTAATTTTCTCTCTCTCTCTCTCTCATTCTTCTTTGTGTGTTTTTTCTCTCTATCTCTTTCTCACTCTTCTTTTTATCTCTTTTCACTCACCTTTCTGGCTTGTGGCCATATCACATTGACAAATCAGTCCGTGTACGATCACATCAATTATCTGTCTCTTTTTGTCTCTTTTTCTTCTTCCTGTCTCTCTCTTTCTTCTTTCTGTTGTCCTTCTCTCTCATTCTTCTGATCCTTTTCTCTTTTCATTCTTAACAATTGTACCCTGGAACAAACCCTTATTTTCCACCCAAAACCATTTAGAGCTTCACATTTTTTTGTTTGTTCCAGGGTACAATTTGAAATAATTTCTTTTCAACTTTTTGCCACTTCTTTTTCATTCATTCAGTTTTTCTTTTTCATTCATTCAATTTTTCTTTTTCTTTTTCATTCATTCAGTTTTTCTTTTGCTTTTTCATTCATTCAATTTTTCTTTTTCATTCATTCAATTTTTATTTTTCTTTTTCATTCATTCAATTTTTATTTTTCATTCATTCAATTTTTATTTTTATTTTTCATTCATTCAATTTTTCTTTTTCATTCATTCAATTTTTCTTTTTCTTCATTCAATTTTTCTTTTTCATTCATTCAATTTTTCTTTTTCTTTTTCATTCATTCAATTTTTCTTTTTCTTCATTCAATTTTTCTTTTTCATTCATTCAATTTTTCTTTTTCATTTTCATTCATTCAATTTTTCATTTTCATTCATTCAATTTTTCTTTTTCATTCATTCAATTTTTCTTTTCCTTGCTTCCAACCATTTTTCATTATACGTCTTATTTTCCTTCTCTCCATTTTTTTCATATTTTTTCTTCTCTTTCAATATTTTATTCTCTCTTCACAATTTCTTTTTATAGTCAACAGCTTCCATAGTCAACAGCTTATGCAATGGGATTTCATTTAAATCTGCTTGGCCTCCACCCACGTTTCTACCCCACGGGCTTGGTGTCCATTTGGCCTAAAGATGGATAGACAATGATGTTTATCATAAAATGTGTTGGGTTAGAGGGGATAAAGTAAATATTTTTTTTATCCAACTGTTAGTGAAGAATTTAGACTTTTAAAGAGAAGAAGGATTTAATTGAGTTTCAAAATATTGAAAGCAGGAAAAAGAATTTTAAAATGGAAGAGATTGAAAAGAGAGAGAGAGAAAATTTCAAAGGTTCTATTTGTAAGAAATTACATATCTTCATCGTTTAGTGTGACTGAAAACTACATATGTGATGGAAGATTGTGTTGCACCAATCTGGCAATTAATGTCAATAATTTCTTAATGGTGTTCATTGTAATAAATTAGATGTTTTCTTAACTTCCTGGGATTGAAAACCAAATATGTGTTGGAAGACTGTGTTGCACCAATCTGACAGTTAATGCCAATATCTTAATGTTGTTCATGGTTATTAAAGAGGGCCTTTTTTTTACCTTTGTGTGATAAAAAAGCTAAAGATGTGCTGGAAGATTGTGTTGCACCAATCTGACAGGTGATAAGGACTTGCTTGTCTTGAAAATCAGCATTGAAAAAACTCTGATTTTTACTTAGGCTTGTGTTTATTGGGAAATATGAAATATTCCAACTCATCAAATTATTTACTAAAGTTTGTCTGACACAAGGCACAATATTGAGGGCAATAGTGAGAACTGGAATCACTGCACAAGGTAACTGATCTTCAAGACAAGTTTACTAACTATTGTGCAATGGTAGGTAGAAATTTGAGTTGAAACAATAATCTGGAAAGATTTTGTTCATAAGTTAAAGTAGTTAGCATCCATTAGGCTTCTTTGAAGTAAAAGTAATGTCAGTTTGAATCTCACTAAAAGCTTATTCTTTATTTCTGATCTCCTTGCCGTCTACTCACTGCTATAGATTGACAGCCTGAGTAAAATTGCAATAAAAAGCAAAATGAAGATCAAAGGAAATATGACTCAACATAAAAAATAATGATTAACAATAACATAACAATAAACATGGAGAAATATTATTTCTTAAATATAATAAATTTAGATATAAAGATATATTTCTATTTTCTAAGGTTTTTTTCCTTAAGAATTAATAATTATATTAGAAAGTGTTCATAAAGTATCTTAGAAATAGGTTTGCTGAGCCATTGGCAGCCATTTTGGATTATAGAGACTGACCTTTGCAGACATTGAGATTTCCTTCATTTAGGCTGGAATTTTGGTCTGAGATTCACCCCAAGCATCAAGCAAAAATAAAATAAAAAGACAGAGACTGAGATTGATAGATAAGAAGAGTCTGAGGGGGTAGGGATGAAGAGAGGGGGGGATGATGATGAGACTGAGACTGATTGTCATGAAAATGTCATTGTTATTATTAAGGCCAATTATATGTGAATGTTTAATTTTCTCAAGACTGGTCCTTTGAGTACAAAGTAAAAGATTGTGTAGGGAGCTGATAGATAGATATGAATAAAGATAGATACATAGATATGCAGATTTTCTAAGTGTAGCTTAGATGTGACACAAGCACCCAATGAAGACTGAACTCACTTTTCAGTCATAATTGATCTAGCGAGACAAGCTTGTTAACCATTACACCACATCGAGGTGCCCATAAATGATTTTCTAAGTGTAGCTTAGATGTGGCACAAGGCCAAAAGTATGGGATCAAACTCACTATTCAGTTGTAATAGATTTAGTGAGACAAGCTTGTTAACCATTACACCACATCAAGGTGCCCATAAATGATTTTCTAAGTGTAGCTTAGATGTGGCACAAGGCCAAAAGTATGGGATCAAACTCACTATTCAGTTGTAATAGATTTAGTGAGACAAGCTTGTTAACCATTACACCACATCAAGGTGCCCATAAATGATTTTCTAAGTGTAGCTTAGATGTGGCACAAGGCCAAAAGTATGGGATCAAACTCACTATTCAGTTGTAATAGATTTAGTGAGACAAGCTTGTTTGCCATTACACCACTTCAAGTAGTCAATTATTTTCTATGCATAGCTTAGATGTGGCAAACTCACTACTCAGTCATAATTGAGTCAAGCTTGTTAACCATTACACTACACTGAAGTGTACATGGAGATAGATACATAGATATGAACAGAGATAGTGTGGGAAAATGAAATAAAATCAATAAATAAAATAAAGAATAATAAAAAAGAAAGAAAAAGAATTTTTTTCCCATGATGTGTAAAGAGTGAAGGAGCTGGAAATGTGATTACCCCCACTTGGCTTTGTAGAGAAAACGCTGTTTGGTGTTGCTGTTGAAATCTATAAAAAGCCTTATTTTTTTCTTCACCTTGCTCCAAGATGTAGTAATTACATTCCCACAGGGAAACATTAATTTCCTCTGTCCACTAATGACCGAACCTCTCTTTCCACTTTCCAATGATAAAGTAAGTACAAACTTTTCTTTGGTTGTGCCAACTCTGTGTAAGGCTGACTTTTACTTAACCATTAATATAATGCTTATACTTACTTAGCTTAAAGTCTGAACAAGAAAAAGAAAAAGTACATACCCAAAAGACATTAACAACTTTGTTTCATTATAGCTTATATAAAAAGAAGATAAATGTTCTGTTCATGGTTTTGTACGTTTCTTCTTTAATCGTTTACATATAAACATGCCCCCATATAAAATACATACAAACATGTAGCCTTTTAAATTCCATGAGGCATGATTAATCCGAAAGTGGATAGAATGTCTTGATTACAATAGTTCTTCTTTGTACATGTCAGTGTTATATGTGGTTGAATAAGGATAAAATATATAATCAGGTCACATGATTTTAAATTCAATCATGAACAAATGCAAATACCATTACTACACTTTGATCCCAGCCTGATGGCCAGGGAGTGAAGAAAAGCGTAACGAGTAGCACTGGCTGCTCGGTCAATGAATGCTGAATGTTTCATTATAAGGAAACGGCTAATATTACCATTCGAGATGAGGAGAACAGATACTACACTTTGATCCCAGTACGATGGCCAGGGAGTGAAGAAAAGCATAACGTCTAGCACTGGCTGCTCGGTCAATGAATGCCGAATGTTTCATTATAAGGAAACGGCTAATATTACCATTAGAGATGAGGAGAACAGATACTACACTTTTATCCCAGTCCGATGGCGAGGGAGTGAAGAAATGCGTAACGAGTAGCACTGGCTGCTCGGTCAATGAATGCTGAATGTTTCATTATAAGGAAACGGTTAATATTACCATTAGAGATGAGGAGAACAGATACTACACTTTTATCCCAGTCCGATGGCGAGGGAGTGAAGAAATGCGTAACGAGTAGCACTGGCTGCTCGGTCAATGAATGTCGAATGTTTCATTATAAGGAAACGGTTAATATTACCATTAGAGATGAGGAGAACAGATACTACACTTTTATCCCAGTCCGATGGCGAGGGAGTGAAGAAATGTGTAACGAGTAGCACTGGCTGCTCGGTCAATGAATGCCAAAAGTTTCATTATAAGGAAAAGGCTAATATTACCATTAGAGATGAGGAGAACAGATACTACACTTTGATCACATTCCGATGGTGAGGGAGTGAAGAAAAGCGTAACGAGTAGCACTGGCTGCTCGGTCAATGAATGCCGAATGTTTCATTATAAGAAAACGGCTAATATTACCATTAGAGATGAGGAGAACAGATACTACACTTTGATCACATTCCGATGGTGAGGGAGTGAAGAAAAGCGTAACGAGTAGCACTGGCTGCTCGGTCAATGAATGCCGAATGTTTCATTATAAGGGAACGACTAATATTACCATTAGAGATGAGGAGAACAGATACTACACTTTGATCACATTCCGATGGTGAGGGAGTGAAGAAAAGCGTAACGAGTTGCACTGGCTGATCGGTCAATGAATACCGAATGTTTCATTATAAGGAAACGGCTAATGTTACCATTAGAGATGAGGAGAACAGATACTACATTTAGATTACCATCATCCTAGAGCTGCAAGACTAGAATGGTTTGAAGAAGATGAGGTGATATTCTGATTTGTCTGGCTAATTACAATTTGTGGTTGATATGTCAAGGTTCATTTACTATTATGCGAGCATCATTTGCCTGGATTTGCTGCAGAGTGTGGATATTTTTTTAGCAGTGCTTAGTTTGACACAAGGACACAAGTATGGATCATTGAAAGGCAATCAAACTCACTCGTTATGATACATGAGATTTGCTCGTTAACCATAACATTACATACAATGTGACTTACCCCAGTGAAAATACATTTTCTCACATACTGAAAACCAAAATCAGTCTTGTTCACTATAAAAATAATTCAAATTTTGATACTTACAAGTTACAACTCAATGATTTTATAAATGCAAATTTTTTTATTTCTTTTGTAGCAAATTGATATTTGAAAATAGTACTATATTTGTGGATGTTAATATGCCAAAAATAATTAACTTTAATTTTCTAAAACAGTTTGATAATTTTTAATTAATTTTATCATTTGTTGCATTGTTAGAAATGGCTAATCACGGTTTAAGACTGCACAAACCTAATTTCAAATGGAGACGTTTCTCTTTGGACATTTAAGTTCATTTAAGGTTCAATATTGAGTTCTGGATTTTTTTTTTCGATATCAAAAGTTTAAAACTTGTTCGTAGTGTGAGTAGCCACGTTCTTTTTTTTTTTTTTTGACAATATTCCTAGTCTTAATGAATCTCGAAACTTTAAAATTAAAAACAAAAAGTAAAAATTTGAATCATAAAATCAAAATATTATGACATTTAAAAACAAAAAAACTATTCGTAAATTGAAATAAGGGACATTCAGAGTATAATACGAAGCCTGGTAAAAAAAAAAAAAAATAAAGAAAACAAAAATGAATAAAAAAAGTCATCAATGAAAAATAAACTAAAACTTTTTGTAGTTATTTTTTCATTATAATCACTTTTATTTAGTTTATTTCAGTAAAACCATGAAAAACATGTGACAGTAGTAAACAAACATTCTTTTTTTTTTAGGATTATTTGCCCTCAATAAGAGTCTTAGAGAGAGAGTGAAGAGAAGAAACATTTTTTTCTCACGAACCTCGGGTTAACATAGCCAAGCAGGCGCGATAATTGATTTGATGAGGCTCATTTCAACAATTCACATTTGTTGTTCCTCCCTCATTCACTCACATAAAATGAGAGAAAAAAGATGAGATTTTTCTTCCTCCAGAAAGAGGAAATCTGGAAAATGAAGTGGATTTGTTACCTAAAAACATTATATTTTGCATCTCTTTCATGTCGAGCGAACAACTTTTAAAAAGAAATCAAATTGGAGTTCAAACTGATTGACAAGAAGAAGTTTACAAACTTTACGCAACCAACAAGTACTTTTTTTTTTAACTGATGTCTTGCGGTCTGGATTTTCTGTGTACAGAAAGACATTATCTCCGTACGGATTTTGTATCAAAGAAAGGTACTACAAACTACAAAGTAAAGTCTACTGTCTCTACACCTTACAAAAGATCCAGTTTGTAAGAAAAAAACCCAGTTCAATGCAATTTTTAAGTTTTCCTTTTCCTGATGAAAGTAACCCGACGTTTGTGCACAAAAATTAGTTTTAAAACATGATTTTAAAAAAATGCTTGTATTATTATTTTATTTAAAAAAAAAAGATTTCTCACCAGCAATCAGGGTAGGTGACTGTTTTATAAAGTTTTATTCCTGAAAAGACTTTTTTTCCCTTAAATATTACGCAGGAAAACAAAACACACACACAAAAAAAAGAGTCGATAAACTTTTGGGTAAAGTAAAAAGTTTATATCGAAACATTAATTCCAAGGCTTTTGGCAATAGATTTAAAAAGATTTATTACTACAGGTCTATGTTTTTTTGTTTTTTTTTATCAACAAAACGAGTTTAATGAAGAATGAACTATTTAGAGAAAAAAAACCGAAAGTAATTACATTAATAATTGTTACTTTTTCTTTCATTTTTCTTTATTTTGAAGGAAATTATTTCTTTAAAATATTTTTCTGTCTACCTTCTTAACGTGAAAGGGTTGATGTCCCTAACCTATGAAAATAAGGACTGTTGCACACACACACACATACACACACACAAAATAGAAGCAAAACATTCATTAGTTAACTGCTTGCTTTCAAGGGGGGCAAACTTTCTCACGTTTTGTGTATGAGACAAATCCAGGGCAAGGGTGAATTCAGTCACTTGTCAGATAAGCAAAACCCCGACCGACTGAACAATACTTCTCTTACTGCAATGGTAATCTCTGCACCTACCTACGCCGGTTAGAGAGAAAGATCTTTCTTAAGAGATTTTTCTTTCTTTATTAATGAAATAAATCAAAAGTGTTTTCAGCGAACAGTTTTTCTTTTTGTTTGTACGTAAACTTTTCAGAACTTGATTAAAAAAAAAAAAAGTAAAAAATCGATTCAATTCATTCAGATTTTTATAATTATTTTCCCGTTATTATATTTTACAAAATTTACACAAGACGATTGCAGTTTTTGATGAAATAATTCTGCTTTTTAAAAAGTGGGGAGCCTGGACATTATTTTCTTGTTTGCTTCATCAGCTGAAAGCCTTTGCAAAAAAAAAACCGACAATAATTTTTTTTTCTTTGTATAATGCTTATCATTATTAAAATTCATGGATGAAAAATTATTATGGAAACTGGATATAAGAAATTCTAGACAACACAACACAACAAAACAAAACAAAACAAAAAAAAATACAAACTGTCGGATTCAAATTCATTGATGTTAAAGACTTCGTTTATTTATTTTTTAAAAAAGATCTTGCATCGTCAATTTCTTAAAGTTAATTAAAGAAATGGATTTTAGAACCTAAATGATAATAAGTGAAGTTATCCGTTATTTTTCAAAATTAATGTCAAGTCTGAACTAAAAAGAGACTTGAGAAATCACCAGTCAGAAAGAAAAGTAAAAATTTCGTCATCACCCAGACACGTTTCTTAATTGAAGCACAGGTTTTCCTTTAATCGTTAGGACAGACATCATCGAATGTTTTCTTGCTGGTTTTAACAACGAAATCTCATTTGAACTCGCACCTGTTAATTGTAAAGTGGAAAGAAGTTAATGCATAAAAATCTTATGATAAAATTAAAAACAAGAAACTGTCAAATCAGTTTTTAATTTTAAATTTTTCACTTGTTGAAATGCACAACTATTTTTCCTTTTTATTGCATCATTAAGACGTGCGATTGTCAAACTCTTATTCTGAAAAAAATAATCCAAATTTCAGTCTTTTTTTAAAAGTATTTCCTTTTAATAGTTACAAGATTTAAATCTTGTCACTAGCAAATAAAAAAAAAATGAAATTATAGCAAAACAAAAGCAACTTTTTTTTTCATTAACGGTTTTTGTCATTTTATCGAACTTAAACTAGAAATTGAAGTTACTGTTTTAATTTAAATTATAATTATAAATTTAAAATATAATTATAAATTTAATTTGAAATATAATTATATTTAAAATTAAACACGGAGTATAAAATTTGAACAAGTTAAAAAAGTGGGTAATAACATCTATTTCAAAATAAATAACTATAGAAAAATAAAATTTCGCAATATTAAAAAAAAATAATGAACTAAAATTTTAAAAAAATTATAAATTTAAGAATTATCATAAACAAAATTACAAGAATTAACAAGATCCCTTTTTTTTTTGTTTAAGGTAGTCGTTGATTTCAATCAATGATTCAAATGGTTCGTTGGTGGTTTCTACCTGTTGATTAATGATAACAGGTGTATCCATTCACGACTTGAACAACTCATTCCTAATTCATCGCTAACCGACACCTTTTAATTTTATTTTATGCTTTTTGCTTGATTTTTTTTTATATATATACCCTCCTCTTTTCTTGATTAGCAAAAAAAAAAAAAAAAAAAAAAAAAAATTAAGATAAGAACTTTGGCTTTCTCATGCAGCTATGAAATAAAAACAAAAACTATAAAGTGGAATTTAGTCATCTTACCTTAAAAAAAAATATATATAAAAATATTTTGATATATTTTTTTACTTTTTATGCAAAAAAAAAAAAAAAAAAAAAATTTAAAGTAAAAAAAAAGTTTTTAAATTGAAACAAACTTATTAAGGTGAAATAATAAAAAAAGAAAGAAAAACAAATTTAAAACAATGTTGGTTAACAAAAAATCTAAAATGAAACACTATTCGAGTCAACAAATGTATGAGAAGTGGCTGAACTAAAATAAGTGTTGCAAAACAAAAGTCGACTCCAAAGTTTTATTTGGGGGGGGGGAGCAAGACAAACTCTGGGAAGAATGCCGTCAAGGAGAGAAAGTCAGGGAGAGGTTGGCGTCATCGGGGCAAACCTTGTGGGCCAAGGAACGGGCCGTCTCCCCCCTCAAACACGTGATCAAAATTTCGACAACAGGGAAAGAAACAACTCTACTACCCCCATCGTGTATTTTCCTTCTCGCAAACGTTCCTCCTCCTCATCGTTAGCCATCCCAACGGCTGGATCATCGTCTTCACTCGGCTACCGTCCCGTGCCCTCCCGGGCGCACCGAACCATCCAACACTCCAACAGTACGGGCACCCTCACTTCGATAGAGTCGGGAGCCCACACCATGACGAGTTTAGAATGGGTCCGTTGTGGCTCTGGGGGCAAAATTTGTATATTTCTTGTACTTGGAATTATTTTACTGATGTTGGGCATTTTCATCGGAGCCTTTTATTTGAACATCCAACAGATGACTAGTTCTTCTACCCTCACTGAAGTCCTGCCAAATTATGTCATTGCATTGTCGGTGAGTTTGCCTTTGCTTACATTCACAAAAACAAAAAAGAAAACCGAGATTTACCGAAGATTGCCGAACGGCCTTCGTTAAGTTCCTTTCTTTTATTTCTCTTTTCCTAACAAAAACATTCCAAAACACATGCGTGTAACTGATTTTCTCTTTCTTTCATTATTTATATTTTTTTGTATATGGCATTTAAAACTATTTTAATCGTGAGAGCATAACAGATTTATATTGGTGTGAGAGAGATTCTTTTGAATTTAAAACTAAAAACATCTTATATTGTTTTTATAAGTTTTTTTAAATTTAAATTTCTTCAACGAACGTATATTTGTTGAACAAAAAAAAAATCATGTATTTTTATTTTTTTCACCCTAGCTTTTCTGTTTTTATTGACTGTTAGCTTGGAAATTACTAATATTTTTTAAAAATTTGACGACTTCTTTTAGGAATTCTTTATATTTTTATTCTTAAACAATGAATGAAAGTTTGATCTGATTTTTGTAACTCTTCTAGATTTTTCAGTTTTATAAAGAAAACTTCCAATTGATGCCGTTTTTAACAACTTGAAATATTTTACTAACTTTTAATCAAAATCCAAACCAACCTGATAATCATTCATATTTAATATTTTACGTTTCAATAATAACAATAAAACGAATTTTTATTGAATACACAAAAAAATCATAAAAGAAAAACCAATGAAGACGGTACATTGAAATTTTAAAAAAATGTTTTAAAATTATCGGTTGAATTTAGAAAGTGTCAAATTCTTCGATTAAGGATTTCTGTTGCCAAATTCCAGATAAACAGTTAATAGTACTTTTATTCTAAACTGAAAATTATCACTGACGAAACTATACCTTTTTTCTTTCTAAGGTTTTTAAAAAAAAAAAGCAACTGAAAACGAAATCAATTTTTGGTGAGAACAGATCGATTTTAATATGATCATTGATTAACACTTAAACATTAGTCCAAGTGTAAGAACTTTTTATATAAAGAAAACCAAACCCTTTTTTGTAAGTTGGATGAACATTTGATTTTTTTACTATTTGATAAATTAAAAATTCATACCTGACAAAGAAACTATCATTTATTTAAATTTTTATTTTTTTAACAATTGATTTTTTTTAACCCTAACGAATTTGTATTCTAAGAAAACTGATTGATTTTCTTTTTAAATGATTGCTAGCTGCTCTGAAGTTCACCCTTCCGAATTATATATAAATTAAATTAAATAATAATTAAATAAATAGAAATCATAAATAAGATAAACCTTAAAAAAGGGCTATTTGAAAATTCATAATAACAAAATACAAAACTTAGTTAAATTAAAATTAATTATTCATTTAAAAACTTGAAACCTAAGATTAATTATTATCTTAGTTTTCAAGTTTCAAGAAATTTTATCAAATAATTTTGTTTAAAATAATTGCAATCTTACTTAATAATTGAAATCCTGTTTCATTTTGTTTTCACTTAAATGTCAATATTTTTAAAAAATTTGACTTTATTGCTGGCTGGATTGAGCCAGTCTGGCAATAATGAACATTTAACACACACCAAAAAAAAAAAAAAAAACCCCTAACAGGGACACAGAAAACAGAAAGTTTTTTAAGCGTCACTGAAATTTATGATTTTTATTTTTTATTATTTGAAACACGTGATTTATTTAATTTTGGGGTGGGTTTGAAGTGAAGAGGGGGGTATAACGGCTTTTGGTCTTATTTTCTTCGCTCAATTTCCATTGTCATCAGTGCTCATTGAAATCTTGATGCCTGGACAGCAATTAATGTCCCAACAATTGCAATCTGTTAGAAATCAATGTCTTAACACTGCAAATGTTTTGCGATTCCTTTTAAATTCTTTGATTTTGACAATCATGCAAAAAAGAAAAAAAAGGTTTTTTATCGTTTCAGATTTAAAATGCCCACTTGTAAATGTTTTTCTTTACCTTATTCATTTTCATTGAAGCATTGACTTTCGCTTTACTTAAAGAAAATTAAAGGTGGGATTTTTATTTACTGTCTGAATAATTGATTTTGCCTCCCTTAACATTTCGTAAAAATTCATAAAATTGATCATTAATTTTATGAATTTTTACGATTTAGAACGGAGAAAACATACACACAAAATAAATAAAACAAACAATTAGACTAGAGAGAGAGAGTTCTTTCTTACTTCTTGTAGATGGCTGGAAGGATCATTAGAAGCATAAAAAGTTCTTTTTTGTTTGGGTTTTCGTTTTAAGAATCTTGTTTAAAGTTAAGTAATTCATTTTTAAAATCTGTATTAATTTTTTAATTAATAATATAAATTGAAACAAATTTTTAGTGATAACTAGTTTATAATTTATGAGCAAATTTTGTGACTTTTTTGTTAATATATGAAATTACAAAGTCTATATTAATTTCCTACAACCACCTTCAGTAGTTCAAAGCTACGAAACGGTTATGTTTTCTTTGGAAAATTTCCCCATGTTTGAAAGAAAAATTTACCTGTATATTTGCATCCATTGGTTGTTAAGTGTGAAACTTGTTTTTGCATCAAGTATTTTATTTGTCAATAAGTTTTTTTTCTTTCGAAAACTTATTTCTAAAAACTGGAACTACAAAAATCAAACTTAAAGCCAAATCTAAATTTGGAATCGATGCCATGTTTAAAGTTCATACACAGTGTTGATCAGAAACAGAAATTCACTTTGTTGTCATTTTCTCTTGATCAAATTTTGGAGTTTCAATTAAAACAAGAATCTCTTTATCTAGTCTTAAAATTTAAACATGCACCATTCAACAACGTTTCAAAGATTACTCCGCCTTCCATTACTTAAAAAAGGGGATATGGTAGGGAATGAGGGTTCGAAAAGACTTTCTTTGGCAACCCTCATTTTTCAAGACTTGCTTGTTTTGAAAAATCAACGTTCTCCTTGTTTTTTTTTTTTTGTTTTTTTTGTTTTTTTTTTAAGATTCAAACATCAACCACGATTTTCAATAGGGAATATTTTGCCTATGTCTTCTGTTATGTCAATCTTTGGATTTCGTCCATTGTTTCAAAGAACTCTTGAGTTTCTATCTGATGGTCTTCTTTTGGAATGTCTTCAACAATCAAATTTAGTTTCTGTCTTTAATTTTGTAATGGATAAATTTATTTAAACCAGAATCTATATTTTCTATTTACGGTTGTTAAGAGAATTGAAAGGTTTTCGTCAAAACAATGTAGGCTATGGTTTCTTAAAAAATCTCAATGTCATCAATTTTTTAAAATGATTTGTAACCAGATGGCTGGCTCGTCCTTTCTTTTTCTTTCCCTCTTTATTCGTTTTTTATTGTATCACAAATAAAATGGGAGACATTGAAACATTGAAGTTTAAAACAATACATTGAAAAGTCATGTTGTGAATTTTTTTATGAAAGCAATAATACGGCTCATGATTTTAAATAATGCCTTATTTAAAATAATATGGTGTAACTTTTGACAAATTGAAATAAATGCCTATTTCAATAATCTCAATAGTCCCAGGTTAGCAAAAAAACTTGTTAGAGACTCGTAACAAAAAAGTCATTACCAACCCACACTATTAAATTACAATTCCTAAGTTTAAAAGAATAGAAAGAACTGAATTTTAAAATAAAAAACTGCTGAGTTTGTACTTTGCTCTAAGAATACTTTTTTTTAGTTTACCCCCATGATTTCTAAAAGACTTGTGCCATTTTAAACAAGAATTCGCGATATGAGATAAGGTTAAAAATGTTACATGAGTTTTCTTTCTTGTGCTTTTTTTTTTTTTATTAGTCATTCCAGCCTCAGAATTTGTACCAGAAAAGATTTTCCTTTCTATGTGTTTCTACCCTCACTTTGTCACACCCAGTTTTTAGGCACAGTGAGTAGTAACTCAACACCATAAAAATTCCTCCTTCCCAAGAAATGATTGCTTTCTACAGACTGGAAGTTTCTATATCTACTTATAATTCCAAGACTTGGGTTTTTCTTCACTCGTTCTTTTTGTCTTTCCTGTCTTTTGGAAATTCCCTATCTTTAAATTTAAAATGATTCACTTAGGCCTAAATTATAATAACTATTTCTATTTAAAATTAAATTATTTGAATTTTAATATTTCTGCTTTGATAAATATCAGTTTGCAAAGAACTGAAAACCGTGCATATATGCAAAAAAAAAACAAACAAAAAACTTTGTGCTCTTTGAAAAGTGATATTTTTTAATGATTTTGAAATGAGTTGAATTGAATTTTTAAACTAACACAAATTACATTTTAATTTTATCCACTCCCTTTCTTATTAAAAGTAAAACAATAACATTTGTCAAAATTGTGAGCTTTTTACTATTTATTATTAATTTTATTTTAGTCTTTTATTGCCCAATGTGAAATTGTACTCAAGTCTTTTTTAACATTTGAGCAATTTCTCATAAAAATGGCTTTTAGAATGCAGGATATGACATTAAATTAGTGGAACAAATCTAGCCGTGTCTATTACAAATTCCAATAAATTATCAAAAATGATTTCCGTTTTCGTGGTTAAATGCTGTCAATTAGAGATCCTTCCCCCCCTTTTTTACTACACATGTACACGATTTAAAAGTCACATTCTGTTACATTTACAATGTAACAGAATGTGACTATTGATTTTATTTATTTATGATTATCAATTGACTGTTGTGTAAGAGTTAACTGAGATATTTTTTTATATTTTATTTTGATTTATTTGGAACTTTTGTAAATTAATCTAAACAACTTTGCATTTGTAATGGAATGCAAAACCTTTTAGTTAACTGCCCTCTGCTTTGAGCATTGAGCTCAATCAAACATTTTTTAAGGGTCTCTCATCCTACTTAGCCGTTAAAATGATTAAATATCGGGACAAGCAGTTTGAGTTGCTGAGGATTTCATTGTTCTTAACACGATTTAGAGAAAAAAAATGTTTATATTTTTATTTTTAAATGATTTAAAAATGTATTTGTTGTTTTTAGGAAAAAAACAACTATTTTTAAAAAATTTTATCATTTTAACTAAATTTTAGTTTTATTTAAATTTTAAAAAAATCTCTATTTTATCAAGCTGATTGTTACAAAAATATAATTGAAATCTATGTGTCTACTTATTTCAAATTGGCAGTCGAAACTTTGATTGAATTTTTACTTTACATCAGCTTTTTTTTTCTCATGGAGGAAAGAAAAACAAAAGATCATCTTTATCATTTAGATAGCAACAAGATGTTTTTTTTTTATTGAAAGAAAAATAAGTTTTAAAATTTTAATTTGTTTTTTATTACTACTACTAACTAATAATATAATTAATGTGTGTGCGTGTAGGACAGTGAAATTGAAAAATGTAAGCAAGCGGCTGTTCCCGCGGTATTTTTTTTTGTTTTTTGACCTGTTGAAAAAGGATCTCATGTCACGTGACAAAGGCGTCTGCATTCAAATTGTTCAGCAGTTAAAAATAATGGCTGCCTTTTTTAATCCTTTTTTTTTTTTTTTTTTTTTTTTTAAAGAAGTTCAATCCCTTATTTAATGATATTGAAAAATAATAGGAAAACAAGATGCGTAAGATTTAAAAAAAAAAAAAAAAATCTTTGAGAAAAGAAGGCTATATAAGAAGACTTTTTCATTATCTTTGTTTTTTAACTTTTTGATCCACTAACGATTTTTAAATGTAAAAATTTAAAAAATTTTTTTCCACGCAGCTTTTAATTTGTAATCGAACTTGATTGATTTTCTGATTAATAAATAAATCGATTTATTAAAATATGAAATGATTTAATTTTTAAGATATACTCATTGATTTTTAGATTTATTTTAACTCCTGATTTTAAGTTAAGAAGAGATATATTTGTTTGAATTGAAGCATTTATTTTAATTTTCCAAGTTTCTTGAACATTCAAAGCTAGCATTGAGATACATGCCAACAGCCAACTATATGGTCCATTGTACCTAGTCACCTCACCTTCACTGATCATTGATTTTTGATTGGAATTATTTTTTTATTAAACTAAACTAACGCTACAAAGAACTTTTAAAAAGGTGACTGGAAAAGGTCAAAAATTTGATAATGAAATGTTCAAAATTTAATTTTAATGTGACAACTTTTGTAACTTGTTAAAATATAAAATTACTGAATGCTATTTCTTAGCCCTTTTGCTTTGAGATACAAAATTAACGAAGTCTAGTCCCTAGCATCACATCTCCTTTGGAAATGCTAAGGAGGGCGAATTCTTTGACACTTATTTTAAACTTGGCCTTGTGCCATATTTACTTTGAAATAGTGTTCAGATAATTACCATTCCTCTCACTTATTTAAAAATACTTGATATGTTTGTGTTCACAACTTTTCAATCTCATTTCCAATCCTGTAACCACTAGGTTACCTTTTGGAGCAAACAGATCGTGCTTATTTAAACTTTTAAAAATCTCATTCTTTATGCAATATTTATTTTTCAGTATAATCTCCTTCCTTGTCAGTGCACTTAATCCAATGCTTCTCCATTACACCTAATGAAACGAGAAATGAAAGAGCTGAGTTTGAATTCAAGTTGAGTTCATTACATTCACTTACACATAAATATCATCCTTCTCCCCCTAACTCTGGGTTAAATAGTAGGACTTTTATCTGCCCCCCCCCCCCCCCCAAACCATATCTCCAAAAAATTTATAATTCAGTATTCACTCGTAATCCCCACCCAAATATTCTTATAATCCCAAATCCTGTTTCGGATTTAAATTAACTACAAAGGGCTGATAAACCATAAAAAATAAATCACTTAAATCAATTCATTCTAAGATCAACCATAATAGAGTGAAAATTTCAGATCAAAATTCAACTCATAAGTGTATCAGGCTATAGACTTATTGAGGCATCTTATATATATATATATATATATATATATATATATATATAAAAACAGTTAGCAACAAAGAAAATGGAATCGGTAAGCCAAGTTCACATTCTGGTTGATTTTCTTTCATTCCCTTTGTTAATATCCTTGAAAAAAGTCATCTTCCCTTCAACTATGGGTTAAATATAACATAGTGGTTTGGATTCTCTTATCTTAGTTGGCAAACAGACAAAGAGAGGGAAATTTCTGAATTCAAACCATTTCTTTCCAAGAATGGTCATGTTTAAGTCTTTTTTGACATTATTCAAGAGGTTAAACTCCATAATGGTAAAACATGATGAGGTCTGTTCAGAGATTTTATGGTTCACACTCCTTCCCTGTTTTTGAACAGGAGTAGAGGTTTATCCGTATCTTCTTGTTTAGGCCTCTGATTAGGCGGTATTGAGGAGCGTGGAACCATCTCTTAATTGTTGTTGTTCCCAGGTTTACCTTGACCTGTGGTGTTAGCACCTGTTAGGGTCTCAGCTATAGGAAAATAATGAATCCCTAAACTTGTGTCAAAACATTATGAAAGTATAATACATTTTTGTAGTAAGAATACCAGCAATACATTTTCATAGTAAAAAAAAACAAGAAATACATTTTTGGAAAAGGAAGAGAAAAATGACCAACAATACATTTTTTAAAGAAAAATTACCAAAGCTCCCAAGAAACTTAAATTTTGGCATTAAATGACCCTTCAGTTAATCATTTATGTGCCATGCGTGACACATGCATAGGAAATCTTGTATTTTCGATACATGACTGATGAGGCAGATTTTTTTCCTGCAGTAGGTTGCCATTTCTTTCTGTGGTAGACCAGTTGCCATCCAAGGCTATAGAACCCAGTCTGTCCTGCTATTTACCCATAGCTAGGGAGAGAAGAGGATTCATACCTTTCCCAAGGGTATTAGCATGTAAGTGAATGTTATGGATTCAACTGGAATTCAAATTCGCCACTCTGATTCTTCAATCTGAGCCACTATCCATTACTTGACCGTGCTTTATAAAATGACCCATAAGGAGTTGATAAAGCATTGAACAAACCAAATCAAAATCTTGATTAGGATTGGCTTTCTGGTTCCTTCTAACGTATTCTCATGCCTTTCTATGACCAGCAACCCCTTATGTTTTAGTGGCATTATTGCCTTGCTTGGGGTAAAATAATGAAAACATGAAAAAAAAAAAAAGTATACCATTTCTGTTATTAGTTCTTTTGAAGAGTGTGGCTGATTCTGCAGAAATCTTCACCACTATAATTAAGTGCTAGTCTATCAATTGGTTTCTGAACTGTTGGATCCACAGATGTCAGAATTGATAGAAAAGTCAATTCATATTATACAAAATACAAAAGTGGTGGCCCAAAATAACAAATGAATCTTAAACTCAAAGACTCACATGATTCTTATTGTTCTAAAGAAATTGTGGGAAAATTAATTCTTTTATCACTTATTATTTTTATTCTTTGTATTTTTATTAAATTCTCCCAAAGTAATTATTTAAGTTCTTATGACTAAATTATACTTACAGCCTCTTCTTACATTTCATTAGATGAATTTTTCTTTTTAATTGTTTTATTCTAACCTTGTTTCCCTGTGGATATACAAAGTTCTGGCTGACCCTGGTATAAGCATTATACAAAACGCATTTGGCTATATCATAGCTAAAGCTTGGCACTCAATTCTTTTGAAAAATTTATTAAAACTGAGAATGTTTTCCCAAGCATTTTGTTTTTGAGCAAGAAAATCTAAGGTAGGGTTAACCATTGACAAGTAAAGGATGTTTTGAAAATAATCCATGACATTGCATCATCTTGCAGACCATTGGACTCATGACATTACCCTCCTGCTATTATAGGTATGACTGTCATTTGATATTCTTTACCTGTATTTTTTTTTTTAATCATTTCATCTCAAGCAAGGCAATAAAGTCATGAGGGTGCAAGTGGTTACTGAGTGTTAAAGAATATGAGAAAAACTATTAAGGAGAGAAGACAATAAAAGAATTAAAACAGAATATAATGATTGACATTGCATTAAAATTTTTGAAGATCAAAGGCAATAAAGCCACTAAGATGCAAGGGGTTACTGAGTGTTAGAGAATATGAGAAAAACTACTATTAATGAGAGAGGACAATAAAAGAACTGGAATTAAGACGAGAGAATATAATGATTGACATTGCATTTAAATTTTTGAAGATCAAAGTTAACTGGAAAGCAAGAAGCTAGAAGAGAGTTCCACAAGTGAGAAGCTTGAGAGAAAAAACTTAACATAGAAGGATCTGATGAAAGCTGGTTGAAATATGCTGAAAAATAAAATATAGCATGGCACAGGATATTAAGTGTTTTCTGAAGCAATACAAAGAAATCAACCATTCTTGTAGAATCTTTTGTGATGGCATGAATCTATATGTATGCCATTTGGGGTTGGGGTGATTTTTAGCCCCAGTAGACGTTAGAGGCAAGGAGCCTCTTTGAGGATATGACCACTCATCAGGATTTGTGCAGATTTAAATAACAGTTTATTTTTTGGGTATTTAATCTTTGTCAGTTTGTTAGTCCTGTGGTCTAATTACGTCTGGTTGGTGAGTTAGTAGGTTTTGCGATTATTTACAACATATTGAAAAACAACAAGACTTGAGATGATTGGTAGTCTGTTCAACAATTCAGTCAGAGAACTTAAGTCTTGGAACTTCAGATAAAGTTGATCTTCAGAACCCAGTCTTCAGCTTTTCCATTTGGGGAAAATTTTCTTTGGTTGACCAACACATCTTGAGCAATATCTTGCAAAGGGATGGTGAGGTGTTTGGTGGTGAGTTTTACTTGGCAACTTGACTACAACTGCCTAAATGACCAGAATTGGCCAGTTTATATAGAGATACCCCAACATGACTGGTCTGGGGTTAACCTTTAGCATTCCGCATAATTAATATTACTTTTCTTTTCACTGCATTCTTTTTCAAGGCCTCTCAATTGCAGTAACCTTATTGTTAATTTCACTTATTGTTGTTTCCTGTTTCCATAGTTGGATATAGCAACACAACTACGAAATTCAAACAAATTCAAATTCAGAGATCAGTCATCTTTAATGGCAGGATAATTTTTTTGTACAGAAAATGTCACAGAGAATACAGGTTAATTTGATCTATTATCGAAATTCCCTAATTTATCACTTTCTAAGTTTCTCTGAGTTTGGCTTGTTCAAAATCACCTTTTGGTTGTAAAAATTAAAACCACACTTCAAGTGAGTTCATACTCACGACATCACCAATTAAATGGCACTACTTAAATATAGTGGTCCACTTGTAAAACAAATTCTTGAAAAATAATTTTTGTACATTAATATTCTTTAGACTTTATTTTGTAGGTTGTGACACTTATCACAATAAAAAAAATATTGATTTTTGAATGAGGGTCCTGTTCATAATATCAATATAATACAATGTAAAATCAATTGCTGAGTTATTGGACTTAATCATTTTGCATACAAAAAACAAACCTTGTAGGTGGTTACAAAAAATGTCTTTTAAATAAAGAACAAAGACATGTATACAATTTTAATTAAGGAATAAAAATGTACATAAATTAGTAAGTGTGTATCTGTTTATTCTTAATTTAAAATAAATATGAACCTTTATTTGTGTTTCTGAAAAATCTTGAACTTTCGTGCCCACAAAAAAAAACAGAGTGTCAAAAAGATGTTTTTTTCCCTTGACACCACTATTATTTTAACTACCTTCATTCCTTGGCAATGTTTGTTTTAAGAAGCAATGATTAAAATTGTCATAAAACCTAAAGATGAAAGTGAATTTTTTGTTGAGAATTTATAACATAATATCAAATACTATTTTATTAGATTTGCTTATTTACAAGAATAATTTCTATTTACAACATTCTCAAAATTAATACAATTAAAACTAATGCAATATTTACCAATTTATAAAGAAATAAATGTGAAAACATTTTGTATTCATCAATTTAAGAGACTTAACTAAATTATTAAAATATCTGGACCAACTATAAAGAAATCCTTATTTACCATTTTATAAAGTTTGAATTGATTGACAATTAGCCAGTGTTTTGCCAACGATTCCAATAAACCAACTAATAAATAAAGTGTTCATTATTTTTGTTGTCAATTCTAAGAACAAAGAAAATGTATAAATTAATTTTCATATGTTTAGGTTTTATTACAATTATAATCATCGCTTTTTAAAGTTATAAACATTGCCAAGGAGTGAAGGTAGTTAAAATAATAAGTGTCAAGGGAAAAAACATCTTTTTGACATTCTGTTGGTGTGTGTGTGTGTGTGTGTGTGTATGAAATTTCAAAGTTGCCAATTTATCAAGTTAATGACATTGTAGGTAGTCACTGGATGTAGATTCACTTGTAAAATCCACATCCAATATTAAATCATTCACTTATGAGCTGGAGTGGTTCTTTACTAGATTGAACATTTCTCATTAATCACTTGATAACACCCAACATGATCAGATATAATCATCATCTATCTTCTAAATAAATAAATGGCAAATTCTGTCCTCTCCGTGTGTCTGAAACTCCCTCTAACTTGGGCCACACTCACTCTACATGGACATGTACCTTTTGGGAATCAGGATGATCCTGGGATTGAAAATCTGCCTTTTCATCTGGTGCTTGAACAGCCGGCATTGGGATTTGGGTCTGGATGAGGAGGGAACAGTTAAAAATTCAAATTTTAAAATAACTGAAAAAAAATTAGTGCTTTAGAAGTTTTTAATTTATATTGAGTTTAAGTAACAAAAACTTTGAATTTAAAAAATTTTGTTTTAAAATATCTCCAAAACTTTGTGAATTAAGGAAATCAATTTTATTTCTT
>OZ038509.1:60005720-60008220 GCA_964036315.1 Acanthosepion esculentum | reverse complement strand
CACTCAGTTCTGTGACCAAATCTTGAAATAATTTAGAATTTTCATTTGATTTTTTTTTTAATTTATAAGGCTGCTAAGATTTAATTAAGAAATTTGATATTGTTTTTAACTTTAATTTTTATTTTAATTAATAAATTATTTATTTTAGTTTTTTCAATAAACCATGTTTGATTTTATTTCTATTACTTTGAGGATAAAATTATTCTGAGTAGTAACTTGACACCTACATCCCTGCCCGCCTTGGTTAATGATATCTTCTGACTTTGTTAATGTCTTCATCTCTGAGTGGCTGTCCAGAAAGTCTTTGCCTTCCCAGGTGTTTGTCAATCAGAAAGTCTCTGTTTACTCAGGATATTTATTTCTGTTAGCATTTTCTTAATATAGAAACTATCAAATATTATCTAAATAACCAGAATTCTTTGGAGTGTCAGGTTAAAGCATTAATTGAATTTCATAGAATGGTAGGTGAATTTTATTAAATTGCCAATCCAAAGTTAAACAATTAGTTTACCAGATGTTATAAACTGTATCAACTTTTTTTTTTTTTTTTTATATCGGTGCCTATTTCTGATAAGGTCTTTTCCGACCCAGATGCAGAAATTTGCTTAAAGATAAACTGTCAGAGTAAATATTGTCTGCAAGCATTTCAGAGGCTACAACAGAACTTTTTGGTTCTATTTGTAATTGCCATAATATTATTACTGTCTTTTTACTTACTAAAGGCTGAGAGCCTCATGGAACAATAGAAAATATACACACCTCACAAGCATTTAATAGTGATTTGGCATCTTGATGGAGATGAATTTTGTCAACCCCTTAAGAGGGTCCATCTAGAAAACAGGCTATGGAAGTTAATTCAGACATGAAATCTAGAGTAGAGTCCTGAAGGCATTTGGCTGTTAATATTGACAAAAGTTGGCCCCAAATGTAATACCTTGTATTCCTTTGGGTCTTGTACAATTGAGAGGGTGGGGGGAGGTATGTGGACTGGGCAGCGTACAATTTCTATATGGCCTCACCTAGATCTGCTCCCCTGAAAAGGTCAGTCCAGTTGCACCCCCCAGTGAGAGCACAACAAAAGAGATGGAATTTTACAACTCTGGAAGCTGAGAAAGCAATCTTGGGTCATCATTCCACATTCGTCTGTTACACCTGCATAGGAACCATGTAACGGTCACTGTTAGGCCACTCCATATGCTGCTCACCCATAAAGGACTAGATTTTGACCAACCAGGATGATACTATTGCAAGAGCATAATAAATAGATGCCTACCTACCTTATCAGATCTCCAAAATATGGGCCTTGTACCTTTGTAGGTACCTATATTATATATATATATATATATATAGGTACCTATATATATATATATATATATAGGTACCTATATATATATATATATATAGGTACCTATATATATATATATATATAGGTACCTATATATATATATATATATAGGTACCTATATATATATATATATATAGGTACCTATATATATATATATATATAGGTACCTATATATATATATATATATATAGGTACCTATATATATATATATATATAGGTACCTATATATATATATATATATATAGGTACCTATATATATATATATATATATATAGGTACCTATATATATATATATATATATAGGTACCTATATATATATATATATATAGGTACCTATATATATATATATATATATAGGTACCTATATATATATATATATATAGGTACCTATATATATATATATATATAGGTACCTATAATATATATATATATATAGGTACCTATATATATATATATAGGTACCTATATATATATATATATATATATATAGGTACCTATATATATATATTATAGGTACCTATATATATATATATATATATGTAGGTACCTATATATATATATATAGGTACCTATATATATATATATAGGTACCTATATATATATATATATTGTAGGTACCTATATATATATATATGTAGGTACCTATATATATATATAGGTACTATATATATATATGTAGGTACCTATATATATATATATGTAGGTACCTATATATATATATATATGTAGGTACCTATATATATATATATATATGTAGGTACCTATATATATATATATAATGTAGGTACCTATATATATATATATATATGTAGGTACCTATATATATATATATATATGTAGGTACCTATATATATATATATATATGTAGGTACCTATATATATATATATATATGTAGGTACCTATATATATATATATATATGTAGGTACCTATATATATATATATATGTAGGTACCTATATATATATATATATATGTAGGTACCTATATATATATATATATGTAGGTACCTATATATATATATATATATGTAGGTACCTATATATATATATATATATGTAGGTACCTATATATATATATATATATGTAGGTACCTATATATATATATATATATGTAGGTACCTATATATATATATATATATGTAGGTACCTATACT
>OZ038509.1:59954037-60001537 GCA_964036315.1 Acanthosepion esculentum | reverse complement strand
AAGTATTCATCCCAACAAGTAAACGACTGTCTATTTTTCTGAGATGAGGTATTATGTACACTATTTACGTTATTCGGACTATTGTCGCCATATTTATTACAACGTTTCGGGTGGTTGGAATGTCGAACTGAACGCTTTATTTCACTCACTGGGGTAGATTGTTCTAGTTCCACGTGTCATGTCTAATGGATGTCAGTTATCAGTTATCTCCAGTTAATTCCCCTCTCCAAGTTCTCCACTGCCTTAACTGGATATTGAACTCACACTCTTTGGGTCCTGTCACTGGATCTAACCAACGCCTTTATCCACTGTGCTTTGATTCAAAAGTACCCACAACGTATATCGGTTTAATTTTTTATAATATTTTTGACATTTTTCAAATAAGGTGATGAGTTTTGTGCTCGAAGTTGTGAATAAACTATTAGGAGATTATATTTTGTTATTTTTATTCGTGTATTGTTCAACAATAATTTGCCTAACTTCGTCGTTGACGAACAAGTAAAATTAGCCTTAACGAAATTTAGAAAAAAATGACGCCAGACCACACCTTGACTAAAATAAAAAAAACAAAAAGACATACCATTTACTTATTGTCTCGTAACCAAATTCACCTTGATTATAAACAAAATGAATAAGCAGTTACGAACATAATTCACCGCTACATATCACTCATTGATCCTAACAATCACCTAAGATTTATCATTTACTATAAAAAATTTAAAAATATATAAATTGATAATTATCAACAAGAACTGGCCTCATAAATCCTCCCATGTAAAAATGTTGTCTATGAATTCTCATGACCCCTGGGTGATTACATCTCCAAGACTAATAATCAAAAAACATTAAATACTTGCATTGGCCACACAAGCACCACACACTCTCGCTGATTGACCTGTCATCTGTCGAAACTCTGTGCAATCCGTGCACACATCGACCAGCACATTATGAACGACCAAAATGTAACTATCAACAGATACTAGTAGATAACACCAAAATACTCTAGAGTACCCAATTCAAAGAAAAACTCAACACTCTAGAAACTAAGTGGACATTGAAATTAACACCGAGCAGCGACAGTCTGTTTTATGCTTGAACGCAATCGTTAGGGCAACGCTGGGTGTTAACTTCAATGTCCACTTATGTAGGCCCCCATGTTGTCTCTAAGGCCCTCCCCAATAAATTCGGGAGTTATTTTCTTATCAGAACTATCAGAGTGTGTATTCCGAGCTGCCGTAACTTCGTAATCACCATTACACTCGTCCAACTCTTTCCGAATTCTCTGCACTATACTTAAATTGACACCCAAACACTCTGAAATATTTGTATTGGAGATTCTGGCGCAAATGCCAAGTAGTACAGCATGCTGTTTCCATATTTCTGGTAGAGTTAATTTTTTTTATGGTGCTTTTTTTTCACACAGACGGTGTCCAACTGACCTTAATATACTGTGCAATCGACAAAATCAAAAACAAAGTGCACTGCAACATTAAAAATATAAAATGGCGACAATTTACATGTTTTGGTTAAATAATATCGACAAGTTCTGTTTACAGATTTTTATTATTATTTTTTATTCATGCTTGAAAGAATTATTGCCTCCGAAATGCAACTTATTTAATATATATATATATATATATGTTCACTTTTATATATATATATATATATATATATATATATATATATATGTTCACTTTTATATATATATATATATATATATATATATATATATATATATATATATATATATGAAAAATGATCTCACGATGCAGACACAAAATACTTCAAACATTAGATCACATTTTTCCAACATTCGCATGAGATTTCCTAAAAGCATCTGCCGAAGAACTGGAAAAACTAAAAAAGCAAGAAATGCTGGAATGCAACCCCATAAAAAGTACGTTGTAACAAAGCCAGAGACAAAAACTTAACAAGCTTATCAGCAAAACCAAATGGAAATATGTTGGAAAGGCGAATCTAATATAAAATCCATCGGATATAAAGCTTTCCAATACCGAAGCCCCCAGCTTTGGTTTAAAATTTGATGAAGACCTGATATATATATATATATATATATATATATATATGTGTGTGTGTGTGTGTGTGTGTGTGTGTGTGTGTGTGTGTGTGTGTGTGTGTGTGTGTGTATAAAATCGAGAAGTATAAGAAGTCAATTGCTGAAACGCCTGACGAGTGGGCGGATCCGTGTACGAAACTCTGGAGTCGGGATGCTGAAGGTGACATCAATCAACTACGGACAAACCTTTTACTTATATTAATGATCTCTCTCTCTCTCTCTCTCTATATATATATATATATATATTTATATATATGTGTGTGTGTGTGTGTGTGTGTGTGTGTGTGTGTGTGTGTGTGTGTGTGTGTGTGTGTGTGTGTGCAAAGAGAAAATCTGTAGAAACTACAAGCACAGTGCTGAATGTAAAGTATATGAAATATTTACAAAAACAGAGCAAACATAAAATATAATATCTGGAAAAGAAGTCCTTAGATTTTATTGCCGTCTGCGACTAAAAGAATATGTATGTATATATGTATATATATGTACGTATACGCTTATTATGTTGTTTGTATCTGCACATATGTATGTGTATATATATATATATATATATATATATATATATAGAGAGAGAGAGAGAGAGAGAGAGAGAGAGAGAGAGAGAGAGGGGGGAGATGTGGATGTCTGCACGTTTGTGGGTATGTATATATGTATGAATATATTTGTACTTGTAGTTATATGTTTGTGTGTATATATATATATGTTTGTATTGGTGGTTGTTATGTGCTTGTTTATATATTTATGCGCTTGTATATGTATGGTTCTGTAAACGTATGTACGTATGTGTATGTGCGTATATATCTGTGTGTGTGTATATATATAGATGCGTATGTGTATGTGCGTATATATCTGTGTGTGTATATATATATATATATATATATATATATATATATATATATATATATATATATATATGCACACGCACAAATATATATATATATATATATATATGTATATGAATATGTATACACTTTAGTGTTTTTGAATGAATTATCTATGCTAACTATTATCTACTTTTGTTTGATACTGGTTTTAAAATTGCTTGTGGACTTAACTGTTTTGTTACCTGCTAATCTTGTATGGAAATTTATATCCTTTATAATCATTTGGATAATATTGTTAGTATATATGCAGGTATATATATATATATATATATATATATATATATATATATATATATATATATATATATATATATATATATATATTGTGCGTGTGCGTGTCTGTGTGTATTTTTATTTTATTTTATTTTTTTATGTTACTGTGTAGGTTGATATACCTATATTTATTTCTGTGTGTACATATATATGCATATACGTGTTGTGTATGTGTGTATATGGGTATATATATGTGCATATGTATCTATGTGTACATATATATTGTTATATATTTGTACTCGTGTATGTGTACTCATGCGTGACTGTGTACCCGGGAGCCACGACTACTATCACCAATCCTATGGTTACAGAGAATTTCAGTTTAGTTCCACCACGGAATATGTGAGCGAGCGGCGCTATATTGAGTCTGATTTGCTATCTCTTCGTACCGTGGCCCATTGGAATAGTTCGTATGACATTTGCTTGATAACTTAACTGTCAGGGTTTCAATTCTCGGTAGTGGATGCGCACTGCTGATGAATCCCAAATATAGGACGAAACGGCCGTCCAGTGCTTTCTGAATTCTGTTGAGGTTTCTTTCAAACTCAATGAATTACTTAATTATAATTATCAAATCCTCCTAACAGTATATATATATATATAAAGTACTTTACAATTATTTAAATTTGGAGATTTGCTGTGAGTTCAGTAACTGACACGGGTTTTGAGTTTATTCCTTTATTTATATTTAGTGTTTAATGAGAAAAATAATGAATTCAATCTATTTTTAAATTCACTGCGAGATCTTTGAATGGGATTTTGACCAACGTCTCCGTCTGTTTCTCCTTAAGAAACTTTGAAGTCAAGTACTTCACCTAATTTGGACTTTTGCACAATATTTATAATCAATAAAGATAGCTTGAACAAACAAGTGAAAAAATAAAAGATAATATTTACGTACGTATTTCGTGAGTTTTAATGGCAGCATAATGTCCATGTATTTATCTAATTTTCTTTCTTTTTTTATTTGTTTTTACGAAAGTTTTGTTTGTACAAATTGTCGCCGTACGGTTAACGACCGCAAGTTTTACATTCACTGTTTTCGTTAAGTCCTGATATTTGGCAACATCTAAAATAACATGTAATTCTGACTATTTTACATCGCCTATTTTTAATAATAAAATACATTAACTTCGAATCCATTAATGAATGGTATGATCCTTGTTTATAAATTCCGGTTTTATCAGGTCTTATTTTTGCTACTAGCGCGGCTTTCAGTCGTTTCATCCGACCATCATCAGGTAGAAAATTAGGTAAGTTTTTTAAATCCAGGTAATAACGAGACATCGAAAGATAGTGCAGACCGAAAGAAGTGTTTTTAGAAATGTGATATTGTTAACTGTAAGAATAATTTTGGAGCGTGCAGTCACGACGCTGAGGTTGGATTTTTTTAAATTTTAAAATTGTGCGTTCTTGTACTGTAGAAGTAGGCTTTTTTTTTGTAGTAAAGGTGGCATGAACTAAATTGTTCAATAATTAGAGTAATGTCACAGTTATTATCAGGAATTCGCACTTAGGATCAGTTATTTTAATATCAATTATGTAGTGCGTGTTCAATTTATATAACGTAAATCATTCATACGAAAAACAAATAATGAAGTTAATTATATGGCAAGAATCACTCTCGCAAACAATATTTAATAATAAAATACAATCAACCTCGAATCCATTAATGAATGGTATGATCCTTGTTTATAATTTCCGGTGTTATCATAACAATATTTATTTATAATAATATATTTATAAACAAGGATCATACCATTCATTAACGGATTCGAGGTTGATTGTATTTTATTATTAAATATTGTTTGCGAGAGTGATTCTTGCCATATCATTAACTTCATTATCTGCCTTTCGTATGAATGATTCGCGTAATATAAATTGAACCCGCACCACATAATTGATATATATATATATATATATATATATATATATATATATATATATAGAGAGAGAGAGAGAGAGAGAGAGAGAGAGAGAGAGATTAGCGCTTTTATATTCTTTGTCTGCACTCTCGCTGACAAGTAACAAACAACTATTTCTTTTTGTGTTCAACAGTGGAGGAATTCTTCTGAGAAACACAATCTCTTTTCTTTTACATCACGAATCTTACACATTTACTCAAATTATACAGTTACTCAAATTACACATTTACTCGAATTACACATTTACACATTACATTATTCATCAAGCCACTTGTGTAATTTGAGTAAACGGTTCAGTCAAAAAATTGTGATACCTTTGAAACCCGTCACTCCTGTAGGGAATGCTTACGGAAAAATGGCGCGAAAAATATAATACAGGGTGAGGCGAAATTCGCGCATCATAGGGATAATTTATTAAAAGTATAATTACACGTACAAATTTATCAAAACACATTTCACTTTTGTGCCTGTAGGATTCATTTAAACTCCTTAATATTTTTGGGTGCATCTGATAATCAACTGACTTCGAATGGCGGTACAAAATAAAAAAACTATGAAAACAAATTAAACATTTAAAACATTATTAATTAATTAAGCCCTAGGGTGCACGGCTTTTGCCTCACCCTATATATATATATATATATATATATATATATATATTACAAAAATATCCAAATTGTATATTTCCCAAGAAGACTGTCTTTTTCGGAGAACTTTCTCCAATGTCGACGGGACTTCCTTGTTTATATTTTAAGGTCCTATTTGACAAATTGCTTTCTAAAAATCATAATTTAATACGCAAATATCTTTTTTTTGTTCTTTTTACAATAATGTACATCTTGTACAAAGCCCAAGAGACACTCGAGGTAGAGGGTTAGAGAGTATGAGGCACTGTTTATGCAGACATGTAGCGACGAAAACGGTTAGTTGTAGACTTCAATATATTAGGATCGTAGTGGTCGAGGAAGCACCCTCTTGGGAGTCAATCGAGGTAGAGAATTACAGTTTAAGAGGTACAGTTTATGTGGATAGGTCGGTTAAGGAACAGTTAGCCGTAGATTTCAACAGCTTAAGACTGTAGTGATCGGGGAAGCATCCTCTTGGGAGTTAGTTCCACAAAGCAGTGGTTCTTGCAAGAAGACGCTTGAGTAGAACTTACATCTCACCAATGGAAAACGGGGAAAATAGGGGTGTGGTCTGCTACAATATGCCGGGCATTGCAGGTCTTAGTCGTGAAAGTTACAACTAAGAAATGTAGTTCGTCTGAACACTTTCCATGGAATCAGCGATGTATTTATTTTATGCTAGACACCTCCATTTTTCGCTAAAAAAAGAGCATACTATGATTAAAAAAAAGGCCCCAAATTGATAAAAACAAAGTTTTATCGTCAAAATGTTTATGTTATTATTAAGAAGAAAGACCAAATTATATTTTTATTATTTTACTAAATTTTGAATCCTTTCTAGAACCTTCGAAATTTTTCTTAAAAATCTTGTGTTTTTTTTTTTGTTTTGTTTTGTTTTGTTTTGTTTTTCGTCAGCGGTGATTACTATGTAAAAAAAAAAAATCATTGATTTGAAAATTCTTGCAAAATTCTAATAATTGTCGAATTTTAATGAAAGTTTCGGGACTTATTCAGAAATTTCTGTTTTTAGAAAATCGTGGTAATTTTTTTTTTTTTACATTTGTTATCGTCCATTTCCATAATTTTATGAAATTTCGAGAAATTACAATTTCAGCCTCTCTTCGTATTTATATGAGTTAAAAGTAGGACTCCTTGGAGAATTTTATTAATCATTTTGTTTTTGTCAAGAAGGAACACCATTTACTGAAAATCTGTCCCGAATCATAATATAGAAAATACAATATTTGACTAGGAAAGCTTTTGATTGCTTTTTATAAATAAGATATATTAAGGACACTGTTGTCTTAAAAAAAACGTTTTATTCGGTGAATAATGAATTTTTACAAGAATTGTTTTCATTTTTTAAAAATTTTGATTAGAAATATTTATTAAAATCTTTTAAAATTCTGTATTAATTTCAGCCTCTTAGATTATATTATTAATTGAAAATTATATTTACGAATCATAAATGGTAAAGCTTAATACGAGTATTCAAGCTCCAGGATTTTGAAAAGTATTTTGAATTTTCTTTTTATGTAAACGTTCCCATTTTTTAAATTATGGGCGACCATACAAAACATTACATTCAGTGAAATTCTTTCATATTGTTATTGTCACTTTCCTTCCCTCTCCATCGCTTTAATAGAACTTCAGCAATAATGACATGTAATACATGAATCAGTCAGTTATGTGCCATGCGTGATACACGCTTAGGCGATCATGTACCTTTCGATACATGACTGACGAGGCAGATTTTTTCCCAAAGTAGGTTGCCATTTGGGGTCGGGGAGAAGAAGGGAATTCCCAAGGGTATTAGCAGTAAATAAATGTAATACATTCGACTGGAATCCGAGCACTACTCCACCGTGCCTAATAGCCTCTTCTTCTCTCCCTAGCTATGGGTAAATAGCAGGACAGACCGGGTTCTATAGCCTTGGATGACAACTGGTCTACTGCAGAAAGAAATGGTAACTTACTGCGGAAAAAAATATGCCTCGTCAGTCATATATCGAAAGATACATGATCGCCTAAGCGTGTATCACGCATGGCACATAACTGAATACATGAATGTAATCGTTTGTCCGAGTCGCTTTATATATCACTTCAAGCTGTGACGCGTCTTGAATTTGACCAGCTCAACGCTAAATAATATTGTTGTTGTTGTTGTTACTACTGGTGGTGGTCGTCGTCGTCGTCGTCATTGTAATAGTAGTAGTAGTATCATTATCAGGCAGTGAGATTGTAATGGACTATGCTTCGGTTGTAATCAATACTTAGTAGAATCAACTGCAATTTAATATTTTGAAGGTCGCCATTTGTAAACGTGAGAAAGGATATAGTAGAATTTAATATGTTTGGAGATAAAGAATGTATGTTCGTACATGAGTATTTTGCTGTTAAAATTTGAATGACAAATATTGATACAATTCTTAAACGACAAAAAACGTGTTTTGTTAATAAACTTAATGGTTGAATCTTTTATAAAGTCTCATCAAAGAGCAAAATATTCAAGTATAAAATGTTTGTGTGTGAGATAAAAGATGATTGTTGCAAATTGTACCGAATTATGTTAATGTTCAAAGCAAATTGACTAACAAAGTTCAAAATTCGTTATTTGTAGCTTTTTAGAGATTCCAAGAAACATTTTTTTAAATTTTATTTTATTTTTATTGGTTGCTTGGCTTGTGTGAATTGGCCAAATTTTATTTTGATATATAGACTCAATGATCTTTCTGTCATTATGATTCCACTGGCGTTTGTCTAATGGCGTCTGCAACTTGTCTTCGTCACAATTAATTTGGGAAACATTCAATAATTTGGGTAAAAAATTAAAACTACAATTTATTTACATTTTCACAAGAAAGTTTAGTACGTAAACGTGTATGTCAGTTAATTTTTAATAGACGTATCTTTTTATATTAAACAGTCTTATTATTTGAAATGTTCGGAGTAATGGACACGCCTGACAGATAAAAAGTTCATACATTTTAGTAAATGTCATCACTCACAGTTTCCAGAAGGATGGGATTACCAGAAGATTGTGGTTTCATTTGAAAAATGGAGTCATTTCGCTTAAATCTTTGGGTAAAAGGTTCGTTTGACAAAGATAGTAGTAGACAATCTGGAATTTGTGTTAACTGACTGATTACAACCTGTTGCAAAGTCTCGTATTTATTTGATTTCAAGAGACAGATTTTATTTGATTTATTCAAAACAACTGCGATTTATGGAAAATTCTTATTTTTTTTATCTGTGTTCTGCTAAGTATGCAACTTTTAAACATCGTTTTATTTTTGGTTGGTGCCTTTTACGGCGCCTTCTCTTTTGATGTCTGCCCACTGATACTCTTTCTTATTGACGCTTTTAACATTCTTCTAAAATATTTATTCGCCTGCTAGGATCTTTTCTGTTAATTCACCACCAAATATTAATTCATCCCCAAAATAAAAAGAATTTATATTTACTAAAATTCACACCAATTTCTCCCAGAGCGAGGCCCTTCCATTGCACTCCGGTTGGGTTGACATTTGCGAACGCCTCAAATGTGGGCGACTTGGGTGCGCTATTTCGAGGTGTGGGGTCTGCATTCGCACTCAACCCTATAAACAAGCCAAAAACAGATTATTTTTTTAAATTGTAAAAAATTCCTTGGAAGTATCTCGAATATCATCTTCGATTACGGAATGTGAGTAACTCTTTGATATTTGGTAATTTTTCATTCTGATGGTTGGAGTTGTTGGGAGGCAAGCTAAACAAATTTTGATTTAAAATTTATAAATACAAATGAATGCCAAAAATTTAATAAGAAAACAAACTTTGATTTAAAATTTTTAATTTCAAATGAGTGCCTTAAAGTTGATAAAAAACAAAAAAAGTTTGATTTAAAATTTATAATTTCTTGGAGTGAATTAATATTTGCGATAAATAACTTTACATTACAGGCCTCCCAGGCACGGTGGATTAATGGATAGCAGCTCGGATTGAAGAATGGGAGAACCGAGTTCGAATTCCACTCGAATCCAGTACATTCACTTACGGGCTAATACACTTGGGAAAGATATGAATCCTCTTCTTATCCCCCCCAGTTATGGGTAAATAGCAGGGCAGACCGGGTTCTATAGCCTTGGATGGCAACTGATCTACCGCAGAAAGAAATGGCAACCTACTGCAGGAAAAAATCTGCCTCGTCAGTCATGTACCTTTTGATACATGATCGCCTAAGCGTGTATCACGCATGGCACATAACTGACTGAACTTTCCATTATTTTGAGCGAATTAACAGAAAAGATCTGCCTGCTATTCTATTAAATTTTGAATATTAAGGCATATTTTTTACTTGTTTTCTCAAAATGGACGTGTGTTCAATTCGGCCTTTTATTGTTCAGTTCAAACAAGTAAAATACTCTCGATTCACCCCATTATTAAGACCTTGTAGACTTCCCGCGCATAACGGTTCTTATCTTGTCAAAGCTTCAGATATATAGCCTTCTTTTAAACCTTCATCTATAAACAATGTCTTTAATGTCAGCGATATCAATATGGCTATTAAGTTTCATTTAGATTAGGAATCATTATTATTCCTATCTACCGATGTTGATGCATGATTGATAAAGTGTATTTTTAAAAACAAGGTTAGATAAAGATTTGTTTACATTTTTTAAGATAAAGAAAGATAAGGAAGCATTTATAATAAATAAAGCTGTCTGAACCCGTGGAAATTCTACGGGTGTTGTAAATTAAGATTATCCATTATCTCATGCCTCCCCTCTTCACTCACTCATTGTCTCTATCTTCCCATTCTCTCCTTTACAATAAAACTAAGATTATCCATTATTTCCTGCCACTGTTTTTTTCTCGCGCTCTTTGTCTGTATCTTCCTACTCTCTCTCTCTCGCTCGCTCTCTCTCTCTCTTTCTATCTATCTATCTATCTATCTATCTCCTTCCCCTCTCTCTCTTTCTCTCTTTCTCTATCTACTCCATCTCTCTCTATTTTTCTCCTTCCCCTCTCTCTCTCTTTCCCTATCTCTCTCTCTCTTTCTCTCTCTCTCTCATCCTTTCCAATATAGAGGGGTTATCATTATTTACCTGCGGTTTATTGGTCTCGTCGTTATTGTTGTTGTTGTTATCAGGACGTTTCAATCGTTGTAACGTCGCTGTGCCTTCATTAGGTGCTTGTCGATTCGGGTAAACTAAACTGAACACTTTATTTATTCTACAGGGGTAAGGATTTCCTCGTCTAGTTCTTTATTCGGTATTGCTTAGTTATTATTATCCGTTCCGTTTTGTTATAGTGTAAGACACCTAGTCTATAGATAATAGACTCTCCCATCTAGTATAAGTAGGAGTCAGTAGTAGTCGAGAAAAGAAGTAGTCAGCGACCACAACTCGATTACTCTGCGTAACACTTTATTACAAGTTCCTAACGTTTCTGTACGTTTAACCTATTTAGGACGCATTTAATCCAAATACAGTTTCCACTAAGGAAATAACTCCACAACAACTTTTGGCGTCGAAGATTCGCACTCATACGGAGAAAGAAGAAAAAAAATTCGTTCGCCAATATAACTTTTGGCGGCGAAGATTTGCACTCATACAGAGGAAGAAAGAAAAAAAATTTTCGTTTCACCAATATAACTTTTGGCGGCGTGAATTTGCACTCATACGGAGGAAGAAAAAGTTCGTCCACCACAGTGGTTTTGACGACGAAATTCGCACTCATAGGGAGGAAGAAAAATTTTGTTCGCCACAAATAACGTGGGCGACAAAGTCTCGGATTTACACTTTGAAAAAAAAATGGAGGAATGCAAAAGTCTATTCCAGGAATTTTTAAAGTTCCAGTTGGAACAATAAACGAAAATATTAGAACAACAAAATACATTCCAGATGCAGTTACAGGAGGATATTACCACATTACAAAGTTTTTTGGTATTAGCTAATTATTACCAAATATACATCCCTAAAATGTATGATCTGCGGAAACCATTAAATGAACTATTGAACAAAGGAAAACCCTGGAAGTGGACTAATGAATGCCAGAAAGCATTTGAAAAGATAAAGGAAGTGTTAACCTCGGAATTATGTTTAACCCATTACAATCCGGATTTAGAAATCATAGTAGCTTGCGACACAAGTGCGTATGGAGTAGGAGCGTGTATTTTACACAAAATGACAGATGGTCAAGTAAAACCAATTGCTCATGCTTCTAGAGTAAGAAATTTTACAGGGGAAATGGAAAACATTTATTATTATTAAAAAGTCAACATCTATTGAAAAGGTGCAGGAATATAAGGAATATGAGCCAAATGCAGAATGGATCCAATGAGAAGAAGAACGAACGATGGATATACTTCTACAAGAATGGGAAAATATAACAAAGACTAATGCTAGGTACGCTCTAATGAAATCCCCAAAATGGAACTCACCACGAAATGGCAACGTAGCCATCTGTTTGATCCAATATCTCTCATCAATCCAAAAAACTTTTCACAAACTTTATCAATGCTAATTAATAATCCCAATGAAGTCCCGGAATGGATCACTGAAAGATATTAAATATCACATGCCAAAAATGAGTGAAACCTATGATCCGTAAAATTATTGGCCAATATCTTGTCTGTTAACCACCTCGAATTTGATCCCGTCTCTCTTGACTCACTGTATTTACTCTTGAGCGGTTCATATGGTTGCAAAGATCAACTATTGATTAACAAATTGATCCTGGAATTTTGCAGGAAAAAAGGTAGGAATCTCATCACTGCATAGATAGATTACCGTAATGCCTTTGATTGTGTACCACACTCTTGGATACTTAAGGCTTTAGAAATGTACAATGTCTCCTCGGTGATAATAAATTCTCTTAAACTTAGTATGGGAAAGTGGAAAACCGCATTATACCTAAATCCCACCAAAAGCAAAGCCACTTCCAACTGCCTGAATATCAGATGAGGAATCTTTCAGTGAGACTCCCTGTCACCCCCTTTTTTTTTGTCTGTCCTTAATCCCCCTTTCGCATGAACTAACAATAATAATTATGGAAACAAAGTAACCAAGAAGTTGTTCAATGACCTACTCTACAAGGATGATGTCAAACTCTTTGCCAAAGACGACAATGAGTTGAAGGGTCTCCTCAATACTGTAAAATGTTTCAGTGACGACATAGGTATGGACTTCGGGTTGATTTTGTATTACAAATGTAACAATCAAGTAAAGGAGAAATACAGAAACATATGCAATAGATTTAGATTTTGTTACAAAGATTAGGGAACTGAAACAAAAAGGAGCCTATAGGCACCTAGAAATTAGCGAAGTTGATGGAATACAGCATACACAAATGAAGGGGCAAAGAAAGATTGCTACAGACGTATGGGTCTGATATTGAATACCAAGTTGAATTCAAAAAACAGAATATCAGCCATAAGCACCTTGACCTTGTGGTGCAATACAGTTTCAATATTCTTACTTAACTGGACCATAGCTGCGATTAAAGGAATGGACACCAAAACGAGAAAGCTTCTTAAATGCATCATCCTAAGGCTGATTTTGATGATCTGCATGTATCCAAATCTCAAGGATGCAGAGGATTAGTTCAACTAGAGCTGTCTTACAAAACTACAGCAATCAGCCTTCAAAGATACCTGGAAATTACAGAAGAGTGGATGATGATATGTGTCAAACAACATGAAAGTAGTAAGAGATTTTATTCGGTAATGAAGGAAACCAAGAAGTTCAAAATGGAATTTTAAGTGGGTGAAGAAATGCAAGTAAAACATTATATATCTACTGCAGCGTCAAAAACCTTAAAAAGAAAGCGAAGGCAGATGCAATGAACCAAATACAGAAACGATGGCAAGATAAACCCCTTCACGGTCAATATTCTGGCCGTACCTGCTGATGTAGACAAACCCCGTATCCATCAGTGGCTACGTAGTGCAGGGCGAAAAGCAGAAACCGAAGCTTATTAACTAGAAATTACCATGCACACATACTGAAAAATTGTGTTAGCCCCAAATGCAGATTCTGTGATAAATATCCAGAAACAATTGACCCTCTTGTATTAGGTTACATGGTACTGGCACCCACTGAATATCCGGCATGACAGAATGGGCATTGGAAAATCTGAAACTATTATGGAAAGAAAACTGTACAAATACCACCCATACCCAGTTACAGAGATAGGACCCGTAACAATTTTATGGGACTTTAAAATACAAACAGACAGAACAATCAAAGATAATCGCCCAGCCATCGGCATCAGAGAGAGCGAAAGAAATACAAAACGTTGTACTCACGAGCACAGGCCACACTTTACAAAGGGCTTTATGTAAAATATGTATCATCATAGTGTATTTCTCCAAAGCCGGAAAGAAATCATTATACATCATAAATGAAAGGAAATAAAATAATAACAATAACATTGTTACGGTTGCGGAGATAGGAACTGTAACAATTTTATGGGACTTTAAAATAAACACAGACAAAATAATCAAAGCTAATCGCCCAGACATTGTGATCAAAACCACAAAAACAGAATGTGCTTTCTTACTGACATGACAGTCCCCGCAGATTGTAATATATCTTTGGAGATCTTCAAAAAACTATCAAAATAAATGGATCTTGAAGTTAAAATCTCAAAAATGTGGCACATGAGGACATCAATAATTCCAGTTGTAGTTGGAGCCCTCGGATTAGTTGAAAAAACTCATTAAAGGAATTCATCGTAGCCCATGCCTTAACGAAATACGAAAAATTGTACTCCCACGTGGAGCTCACAAATTACGAAGAGCTTTATCTATGTAAAATGTGTGCGATCTTTTTTTTTCTTTTTTTTTTTTTTTTTGATCAGTGGAAAATATCATGAAGTACTTTCTGACCATAGGTCTCTGGTTGGGTCCCGGAAGGAAATGTGTAAGCAACAGAAATCAAAGGAAATTATAATAATAATAATAATAATAATAATAATAAACTTTTCCGACACGTACTCTCCGTTTCCGCTACTGACAGTTTCATACAATTTTGCAATCGTCAGGAAACATATACTTAGGTGTTATGCCACCTGATGATTGTAAAATTGCATGAAGCTGACATTTTCAAATCAACCAAACACCCCTCGATAGGGGAAACGCTTTTACATCAGTTGCAATGACCAATCAAAATACAAGTATATGAGAATTCAAAAAACTTGACAACGAACCTTGGTTATAATAATTAATGCTTTAATGTTAGGGTTAGACTAAAATAGAAATCATTCCAACGAAGTAATATTAAATTTTACTATAAAATTGAAAATTAAAAATTACCAATTTTAAATTTTAAATTTAATCTGTATTAAGTTTAAAAGTTTAAAATATTATAAAATTATTTAAAGAAGAAACTAATAAAAAAATACATATTTTGTTATTTATTTTGTTTTAATTGAAAGGCCACAAACTCAGAATAAGCGATAAAATCTAATATTGATGTAAAGCTTCGTTACAATTTAGATACATTTGAAGTAGCGATAAGGGCAGGGGGGGATGAAATCTTGCAAAAGACAATACATACACAATCAGATTATAATACACAAACACGTAGACATATTTAGATATATAAACACGCAAAAACACGAACGAAACAGGAAACAGATGTCGACGCCCCCGAAAAAAACAAACAGACAACATACACATACAGTGAAAGGCGATCATACACACATTAATAAAGACACACACATATACACACCTACAAATATTCAAATTTAAAATTGTTAGTAAACAAATTCAAACAGACTATTAAAATATAACTTACATGGGCAAAGATATATAGATAAAAAAGGTGCAATAGATAAAATTTAATAGGGGTAGAATAGAAAAACAAATATTCGTCAATGAAGAACGCCAAGAAAAAGACACTAAAATATATAGAAATGGATAGAAAAATAAATATATACACATACACACACATAAAAAATACCAAATTCAAATGTTCAGGTAAAAAGTAACTCTTAAAATAAAATAAAACCAACTAATACATAAAGAAGAAATAACATAAACACACAAATATATATAAATATCTGATATATACTTATATACGCATGAGTACACATACACGAGTACAAATATATAACAATATATATAAAAAATACATACATACGTATATTGACACACATTCATCACTACAAACAGTAATATACATAAATATACATACACACATACATATATACATATTTATTCCTATTTTTGCTTCTCCCGTCGAACTCGACGTATGAGGGCCAGACAGATCAATTCCCAGAAACTGAAAGCCGGACAGCCACACCAGATTTGATTATAGTGGTGAAGGCCTTGTGCAGGGCCATCCACACTTCGCAACGAATGCCACAAGGTCCCCAAACGACCCTCCGCAGGTTTTGAATTCAGAGTTGTCCTTCTCCTAGACCAGTTGCCGTCCAAGGCTATAGAACCCAGTCTGTCCTGCTATTTACCCATATCCAAGGCTATAGAACCCAGTCTGTCCTGCTATTTACCCATAGTTGGAGGGAGAAGAAGAGTATTCACACCTTTTCCAAGGGTGTTAGCACGTAAGTGAATGTAATGGATTCGACTGGAATTCGAACTCGGCTCTCCGATTCCTCAATCCAAGCCGTTATCCATTATTCCACCGTGCCTCCATTTATTCCTATATACATACATACATACATACATACATACATACATACATACATACATACATACATACATACATACATACATACATACATACATACATACATACATACATACATACATAGACATATACGCATATATACACACATATAGATATAAATATGTCACCCTACACAGTAACATAAAATATAATATATATACATATATAATCAAATGACTATGCAGGATATAAAGTCCATACAAGATTAAAATGTAACAAAACACAACTGGTGATTATTACGTCCACAAGCAATTTTAAAACCAGTATCAAACAAAGGTAGATTATAATTAGCATAGATAATTCATTCAAAATCACTAAGATGTACACATATACAGATATATATACATAGATATATGCACACAGATATATATATATATATATATATATACGCGCATGCACATACTTACATATGCTTACACACCCATACATATACAAGCGCATAAATATATTAACTAGCACATATTCAACACCATCACTTGATAAGACACCAGAAATGTTGAAGCAAAATGGTTATTTTTGTAGTGATTTCATAACATATTTATGTTATAATTTTCAAATAAATAATTATATTTGCTCTACTGTGTATTGAGCACTCTTTTAAGAATAGTATTTTTTTTTTTTTTGGTTATTGGAATTTATTCCGTATACACCAATCTTATAATTGGGTATATATATATATATATATATATGTATATATGTATGTGTGTGTGTGTGTGTGTGTGTGTGTGTGTGTGTGTGTGTGTGTGTGTGTGTGTATTTAGGCAGCAATCCTTTTTTCATGCACATTTCATTGAAAACGACAGACAAGGTGCTTTTATTTAGTTTTTTATACAATTTCTCATGCGAGCTAATAATTTTTTTTCGGATGATAAATTTAAATGCCCATTAAGGAATTGTATTCCTGATCAATCAAAATTCGTAAATAATTATATAGGTCATACTACAACATGTTTGACACGCAGACTCACTCTACACCTTTCAGACAATAGCTCAATTAGATCTCATTTAAATATTCATGGAGACCTACCGGACACTATTCGGAACATACTTGTTGACAACACTAATATAATAGCATCATCCACATGCAAAAAAGGCTAAAAATAATGGAAGCCTTATTAATAAAAAAAAAACAAAAAAACAACACTTAATAATATTAACTTTGAACATGGACATAATATCTTGACCGTGTTTTGAAAAAAAAATGAAAACATTTTATAAAACATACATACAACAAACTATTTCTTATTTTAACGGTTAAAATATAATCCTTGAAAATGGCTAAATGTATAGCCGAAAGCGCTCGGATAAAAAGAACATTCGGACGGTTTTTATATAATTTATCATCCGAAAAGAAAAGAAATTATTAGATCGCATAAGAAATTGTATAAAAATCTAAATAAAAGCACCTTGTTTGTCGTTTTCAATGAAATGTGCATATATATATATATATATATATATATATATATATATATCCTTTTGTGAGTTTTTTTCTTTTCGTTTTTCTCTAGGTTTCTTACTTTTTATTTTTACTTTTTCACCACCTCTTTTTCCAACTCCTTCACTTTTCCCTTTTCTTCCTGTTTAATATTATTACGTTCGTTTCTCGGTCAGAAATCTTAAGTGATTCCAGCTCAGATGAATCCAGGATCAAGCAGATACTACACTCTGGTCTTAAATAGAAAAGCATGGTGGTCGTACATAAAAAAAAAAAAGTAGAATAATTGTAAAGAAGACAATAAGAATCGATTGATAATCTTCACACGCCAAACTTCTTTAAAAAATATGATTCTATCTTAATGTCAGCAGAAATACAGGGTGCAATGGATAAATTGTCATCTAAATGACGCAAAAATGAAAATAACACTGACATCTCATTTGAACAAATTTATTTACCAAAATTACACAAAAATATCTTGAAACACTAAAGAGTATTCAATAATCATCGCCATTGGCTTCAACCACGGCCTCCAGACGACTTCGGAATCTTCTGCAACTTTTCTGGACAGTCTCCTTGTTTCACTTTGTGAATGCTGTCATAATCTTTGTCTTCCGTTCATCTTTGGTGTTACAAGGAGTTTTGTTGGTCTTTTGCTCAACTATGCCCCACACATAATAAACAAGGGGGGTTACAGTCTGGAAAGTTAGGTGGCCAGATGTAAGGGGGTGATGTATGACTGCCATGACTGGGTTCGCCTGCTTGTGTGACATGGTGCAGTGTCCGATTGCTAGACATTTTGTCTTCCAGAAGCCACCCTCTTAACCCAGGGCAACACTGCCTCTTCAAGGCACTTGATGTAGGCCTCTGTGTTGAGTCTGAATCCCTGTCGGAAGATGAATGGATGCATCACTAGTAATCACTCCACACACCCCTTGTAATCACCATTAGACTCATTCCAACTCTTTCCATATCCTTAGCACTGTCCTCAGATTGACACCCAAACATTCTGAAATGTTCGTATTGGAGGTTCCGGTGCGAATGCCAAGCAATACAGCAAACCGTTTTCAAATTTCTGGCGAAATGAATTGCGTCATTGTGCTTTTTTTTATTATCACAGACGGCTCCCAACTGACCCTACTATACTGTGCAGTCGACAAAATCAAAAACAAACAATGCGCATGCGCGAAATTAAAAATATAAAATGGCGACAACCATCACACTCTATATCTTGGCAAAGTTTAACTTTCGTTTCCGAAAAAAACAAGAGCCACTCAAGAGGTCAAGGTTTTTGTGATTGGAAATAAAAGCGAATGAGATTTTAGAAAGAACCGGAAACACAATCCTAAACAAGAAACAAGGGATAAACTTTTATTCCTGTTCAAAAGTCGAGAAAGGAGTGTGACCCGGTAGATACCCAAACTTATCTATCTTAAAAGCTGTTATAATCATTTGACATTTGAAAAGTGAAATATATAATATCCTATGTTTATTCAAATTTTCATACTTATTATTTTGTTGTTATTTTTATAAAATTATTAATAAAAATATTGTTTTCATAGTTACAATAAATATTGCAGTTGGTTTAAATATTTTGTAATTTTCATAAATGTTTGAATAAAAATATTTCATTTAAAATGTTTTTCTTTATAAAATGGTAAATAAATTTTCATAAATGATAAATAATAAATATCGTCTTATACTTGGTTCACATAGTTTTATAACCTTGTATATAAACATTGACGAGGGAGTCAAAAATGTATACAGTAATAATAGCGGTGTCAAAGGTAAGACTGTCCTTACCGCACCTACAAAGGTTAAACAATATTTGATGTTATGTGACTCTCCCAGACTTGTGCTGCTATGATAATCCAGTTTTAATAAAATATCTTTGTAATGTAATATTTTATGAAAGAACATAATAACCAGTGACGGCCGGAGGGTTGCAGGCACCCCGGGAAAACTGAACTTGGGCGCCCTTACAAGTACAATTTTTTTTTACAAGAAGAAAAACTGAAAATGTTGAATAAGAAGTTTATTACAATATACAACTTAATACAAGCTAAAGAAAACATTCATTATCCTATCAAAAACATTTCTTTTCTAGACTTTAGATCTTCAAATCTTTTCATGGCACTTTCTGCATCTATCTTCTTTACAAGATCATTTTCTATTGACAAAATAGTCAAAGAATTTAATCTTTAGTTTTAGAAGATCCCAAACACATGACATAGCGGCGAGAAGGCGGCCTCGGAGACTGTCAGAGTTGCCAGTACCTGGAGCCAGCCATGATAGTTTTTTTAAGGCAATTCACCCCAAGCAAGGCGGGAGTGCCACTAGCACGTAAGGGGTTACAGAGGATTGAGAACAAGAGTAAAGAGCTGTGCTTGAGGAAAGGAGACAGAGAAGGATGGGAAACAAGCTCAGGGTGTCAGATGTCGATTGACATTACACTTAAATATTTGAAGATTATAGTCATCGGGGAAGCAAGTAAGGGGAAGGGAGTTCCACAGACGAGAAGTGCGGGAGAAGAAGCAGTTTGAGAAGAAACGGTTTGACAGTGAAAGGGTGGGACCGAGATGCCAGCCTGGTAGCACGTTTAAATTCATGTAGTCCGGGAACCAGCGAAATAGCTCGTCGGAACAGTTGCCGTGAAAATATTTGTAGAAGAGACAGAGGGAGGCCACTGCAGGTCTGTGGGATAGCGATTGTAGACTAGATGCCAGATCAGGACCTATCATCTTGCATATTCGTCTCTGGATTTTGTCAAGGACCTCGAAACGTACAGCAATATTCCATGCAAGGACGGATGGTTGATTTATAGATTTGAAGGATGGACTCAGACGAGAAAAACTTTCTGGCACGACACAGATGGCCATCTTTCTTTGCGGTAGATGAAGCTATTGATTCAATGAATTTATTCCACCTCATGTCAGTGGACAGCGTGAGACCAAGCATGCGTAACGAGGCGCTCTCAAGGAGTTGGGCATCAGTCATTCTGATGGAAGGCGGGAAGAGATCTCTGTGGTGGGGGAAAGGAGAGCAGTTTCGCTTTGGAAGCATTAAAGTTACCTGTAAAAAAATTATGGGATTGCCGGTCGGAACTTTGGCTTAAGACCAGAATATCATCAGCATGTTCGGCCCAGAATCAAAGTATCGCTTTCCGAACCTCAGTATAATATCTACTCTTCTCTTCTGCTGTATTCCCGTCCCACGGTGTGACACATCGAAGTATTTTCTTCAAATAGCCGATGGCCTTGCGATGTAGTAACTAGTCTCTAGGATTCCAACCCTGAAACACCAACTTGTTCATTCGGAGTATTTCGACAAGAGAGCTACACTAGTCGCGAGGTCTGAGCAATTGTTGTCCTAGCTCACATATCAGTCAGTCAGTCATGTGCCATGCATGATACACCCTTAGGCGGTCATGTATCTTTCGACGAGGCAGATTTTTTTTCCACAATAGGTTGCAATTTCTTTCTGCGGTAGACCACTTGCCATCCAAAGCTATAGAACCCGGTCTGTTATTTACCCCTAGCTGGTGGGGAGAAGAAGAGGATTCATACCTTTCCCAAGGGTATTATCACGTAAGTGAATGCAATGGATTTGACTGGAATTTGAAATCGGCTCTCCGATTCCTCAATCCGAGCCGCTATCCATTACTCCACCGCCCCCCCACCTCAGCTCACATATACGCCTCACATTAAATTGACCGAACGTTAAATTTTTCTTCATAAGGCGATGAATAAATGTTACGATCTGTGTGATGCATGTCGTATATTTTTATTTTTATTCGGTCGAGCTATAGCTCGGACACTCACGAGTCTATCACTCCAACCATCAGGGTTCTTCATCAAGATCGGAAAATCATTAGGGTGACATTTTGTGTAATAACATAGCTGCTTATGCTGGTGGTTACTGGGCAACCAACTCGTCTTGCTAAGTGTCCAGTGCAGTAGATCACTCACGAGTTCTTGTTTTGCTCGCCGACAGTGTCCTTCAAAGCGCAAGATTGTAGAGCTATTAGGGATGGGTCCATAGAGTTGTGAGTTAGTTCGATGGTGTCTTCAAGGGATATTAAGAATAGCTTTTAGCATCTGAATGTAGGTTCCATCAAGCTTAGTCTGTAGGGTTTTAATCACTGTCCAGGCAGTTGCACCATGCATTAATTACGCCTCTATAGAAGCTCGAAAGAATCTCCACTTGAGGTTGTCTAGAAGATCATATTTCCAGATTACATTCATTTTATTCAAGGCGGCCCAGGATTTAGCTATGCGAAATTTCACATCCTTTTCAGTAAAATTTATCTCACTTCCTAAGTAAGTAAAAGATTCGACAGATGTTATTGATTCACATGAGACAGTTTGTATTGAGCTTTGCTGGTTGAAACCTATGGATTCAGTTTTAGAGGCATTGACATCATCTTTGGCGACATTTATTTGATTATGTAGGAGAACTGCAGAAGTTGATATGCTGCAAAAATGTTGACAGATATTGACTATGCAGATAACTTTGCTGTCACAACTGACACCATTACCAATGTTAAAAACACATAGATACACGATATGTTTCCTCAGGAAGGCTCCGCTCCTTGAGTTCCTATTGGGAACTCAAGCCAGACTTCAAGTGGAACTCGTATATACGATCCATTGCTAAAGATGTTGGAAAAATGATCGGCTCTCTGTACGGCTACAGCAATTACATGACTCCTCTACAAGAGCCAGATCAGGTTGAAAATACATGGATAGGGACTACTCAGTCTTGACTTTTCAGTCTCGACAAAGTCCAAAAGCACCTCCGCGTCCTTGTGGAAGATGGATTATTTTCCACTCCACAACCCCTTTCTCACAGACGAGACATCTCATGCCTCTTTATGCTCTGTCGCTATTTCCATTGAAAGACGAATTACATTTCTTAGTTCCATCAGTTGTAACATTCACGACTAAGACCCACCATGCTACGCCCATTGTAGCGAACCACCCTCATTCCCTTCGTATTCCACTGGTGATGTCTAAGTTCCACTCAAGCAACTTCTTCCCAAGAATCGCTACTTTGTGGAACCGACTCCCAAGACGATGCTTCCTCGATCACTATAATCTTAACCTATTCAAGTATAATGAAGGTAGTGTTGAACAGGCACACTTCTAGTTCTTTTAACATTAATGGGGGGGAGCTCAGAGGTCTACACTTCGACTTAGGATAATTTTTGACCTTCAGCAAAGACTTTTCCAATGTCATCGGTTCCTAAGAATTTATACAGATTACGCAAGTATTTGCCCCTGACTTAGTAGCAACTTCGACAAGTTCAACAAAGTAAAACTCGCAACTGTTCTCGAAAAGGACCAACAATATATATATATATATATATATATATATATATATATATATATATATATATGAAGAAATATAATTTTAAGGTGTGCTATATTTATGAAATTAAGTGCTCAATATCAGAGATAGAGCGTATGTAAATATAAATATAAAAGTGAACATGAATCAATGCACCACTGACCCATATATATAAATAGTCGAGGAAAAATCCAACACTTGCGGCCTGACGATTGCGTCTAGCATGAAATAGCCTGTCGCCTCTGAGTATTGACTTCAATGTTCATTTTGATATATATATATATATATATATATATATATATATATATATATATATATATATATATATATATATATATATATATAACAATTATATAATATATATATGTATATATAAACAATTATATATATATATATATATATATATATATAAACTTAGGAGGTCAGTCGATTCCTTTCGGTATTGTCAGGCGGTTTGTATCAGTTGATACAACCCGCCTGACGATACCAAAAGTTTGAAGCCAAAGTAGCGGAATCGATCGATCTCCTAATTTTTTTAAATTTAAAAGCACGACATATTAAATTTTTATTTTTATTTTTCCTACATGTATTCAGCACTTTCTAATCTTACTATTTTCTGGTTTAATCCAACTCTAACCATTAACCTTTTTAGTATATATTAGAATGCTGTTCACACTGTACAAGGCTCGGGGTCACTCGAGGTAGAGGGCTAGAAAGTAAGAGGCACAGCTTATGCGGATATGTGTGGAAGATAAAGGTTAACCATAGACTTGAACAGGTAGTGATTGGGGAAGCATCCTCTTGGGAGTCGGTTCCACAAAACAGTAGTTCGTGGAAAGAGCCTGCTCGAGCGATGGATTATATGTACGAGTTGCACTTGAGGTTTGGCTTGAGAACCCAATAAGCACTCAAATCACGGGGACTCTCCCTGAGGCAACATCTGTTTATCGAGTTTGGTGAAAATTCTGGGTCCGATCGGCGATGATGGAATGTCACTAGTTTGGTTTACGGGGCATTCAATGTGACCAACCAAATTTTCCCTACTGACCTGTTAGAGCTCGGTCAGAGGAGAGACCAGTTGTCAGTCTCTGGTCATTTAGACTTTTGGAGGGGCACCCATATACCGTTGTATGATCACTATAAGTATTCACAAATGATCGGAATATACTCTTAGACGGATCATCTATGTAAAGTAGAAAGAGGATTGAACCGAAAGGCGAACCTTTGGAGGCGCTTGAGTTGTTCGCTTGGGCTTCGGAAGACTGGCCGTTAACAATTACCTTCAAGAATGACTTTAAAATCGAGAAGCCACTTGCAGTGATTCTATTGCTAGAGAGCTTGTGCAATAAACCTTTATTCCGCACCTTATCAAAGGCCTTTGAAATATCTAATGCGATCGTCCTTGATGTGTATTTGTTGTTTAGTCCCTCATTGTTTGTTTGAGTAATAGCAGTTAGGATATCAGCGGTAACCCGTGAAATTGTAGAGAAGGCTAACATGCCAAACGACTTCGAGATATCTCTAGCCACAGCCCAAGCTGCGCCGTTCTTATCTAAAGCTTGACAGACAAATTCAGTTATGCCGCTAACACATAAGCGGTGGGGCTAGAGAAACGGAAGCCATATTGTTTATCCAAAAGGAGGCTATGTGAAGTGATATGCTTAACCAATTTGGTGTTGATTACAGCGTCTAGCACTTTGTCAAAAAGTGGTAAGCAACTAAAAGGTAATAATTTGAGGGTTCAGAACGTTCCCCAGAGTTCTTAAAGGCAGGAACTACAAGAGAGGACTTCCAACAAACTGAAAAGCAAGAACCAACGCGACATTTATTATAAAGTTTGGAGAGAACAGAAGCTAGTTCAGGAGCACATTTCTTTAGGATAATTGCAGATCTACCGTCAAATCTGCAAATCTTGGGGAGAATCTGGTTTAGAAATGACAGCAGAAAACATGGACAAGGTTATGTGCATATCACTCAGTAGAAAATCCGTTTTAGGTAGAAAATCAGGCAAAGATACTCCCGATGAGTCGAGTTGGAAAAGAATTTCCGAGCAAAGCATTCTGTTTATAAATATGTACGATAGATTTTGGCTAAAACATCAGGACACAGAAAAGCAACTTTCCTAGCAGAAGATCTAGCAATTGATTCAATAGAATCTTTCCATTTCATGTCAGCGGAAAACATTAGTCCAAAAAAGCGCAAAATGTCACTCACCTGGGGGTTAACATTTAAATCACTTTACTCGATTTTTTTTTTTCGATTTCTCCAAAAATTAGTGAAATTCATTTTTAGATTAACTCAAATTCAACCGGAAAATGCATTTTCTTTTGAACATTTTTTTAAAACACTGGTTTGCTTAACCGAGAAATGCAAACATCTGTTGTCGATTAGAAAGTGAAACTGATCAATTCACACCAAACTGAAAGATTAGCGATAATCAATAAATAAAATCAAATAAATGTGGTTAGAAGACACAACAAAAATTAGGGTAAAAATAAATGGAGGATAAAAATTGTTTTTAGGTAATAAATACTGAATTTACAAAAATGCCATTGATGACATTATTGCAAACGTATTTTCAAAGTTGTATTTTTTCTTTTTATTAAATTGTCTGATTCATAAAATATTTACGTAACTCGAAATCGTTCTGTAATAATTGATCAATGACTATTTTTTTCTTGATAAAATATTTAGATTTGATCGTTTCGCAGGCATTACGAAAAATCGACTGTTAAAAATGAATGTAAATTTCAAGATTTGATCATTTTATTTTCAAGTTATAATAACTTTTTTTAATAATCGTAATGATAATTCTTCTTCTTTTCTTTTTTCTGATCTGGCAAAGATCTCTTAATTGTCTAAAAGTTGAGAGGAGCGATTTGTCCTCTCTCTCTCTCTCTCTCTCTCTCTCTCTCTCTTTCTCTCTCTCTCTCTCTCTCTCTGTGCATTTGTGTATGTGTGTGTGTCAGATCTTTTCGGGACTTGGCCAATAATGACTCTCCACATTTTCCTGTTTTTTTTTTTTTACTGTTCTGAGTAATTCTTGCTACAGTGTAACCCGGATATAAGAGAGTTGTCGGGACCGGATACTAGGTCTCTTATATCCGAGTTTCTCTTATATCCGGGTTTGGTCTATTTTGTATTAATAACACAGGCTCTAATTTGGGGCCAGATAAAATCTCTCTTATATCCGGATTTCTCTTATATCCGGATTTCTCTTATATCCGTGTTACACTGTACTTTAAAACTCTTTGCTTCTCTCCCCCTGGTTTTGAGGTGTGCCACTACGTGTAACTCACAACGTGTGAAACTTTTCTCTTTTTTAATCATTTGCCCTCAATAAAGCCACAAAGACGGAACGGGGTCAGTGAGTGCGAAAGATTATGAGAAAAAGAAAAACATTATTAAGGAGTTAAAACAATAACAGAACAAGAATTAACACGACAAAAGATAACGATTGACATTGTATTTATTTTTTGAAGATCACACAGTTGAGTGGAAAGCAAGAAGCCGAACGAGATTTCCAGAAGCAAGAAGTGCGAGAGAAGAAAATGCTAGCATAGAACTTGCGGTTACATTTAACCATTTCAACTTGGCTGCCAATCTAGTACTGCGCTTAAATTCATAAAGTCTGGTTACTATAGAAGAAAGGCACAGGGAAGATATGGTATGATGGTGGGAAAGTGACTGAAACCTTGATGCGGGTCAGGACCAATAACATTGCAAATTATCCTTTGGATTTTATCAAGAATCTCAAAATACATATCAGAAGCACCAAGCCAGATGTGACATCGATATTCAAGGCATGGGTGAATGGTAGACTTATACATGTGTGAGATAGATTCTTGTGAGAAGAGATTGTCTAACACGACAAAGTGAATAAACTTTCTTAACTGCAGATCTAGCCATTGATTCAATGTAATTTTTCCACATCATGTCAGCTGAAAAGGTTATTCCGAAAAGACACTCTCTGGGCGATTATCAGCAGTCTTGCCGCGGGAAAAAAGAAAGGTTCTTTAAGACGATTAAAAGATAGCTGTTTCGTTTTAGAAGCGTTGAAATTAACAAGCCATTTCTTGCCCAAGCTAACAAAAGATTGTAGGTCAATTTTTTATATCAGCTGCCAATTTGACCCTATCGAACCGATCAAGCTTACAATTAAGACAGAATTTTAAAAAAAAAAACGACAAAAAACTATTCCTTTTGTTTGCAATTATGCATTAAGGCTCTTCTGGCAATTAATGATTATTACGTTTTCTTGAAGAACAACAAAAGAGAAAACTCTTTTTTAGAAGAAAACAAAAGATAACGGTAATATTAACCGTTTCCTTATAAGGAAACGTTCGGCATTCGTTGACCGGGGGCATCCCGTAGAGTAAAAGTTAATAACGCTTATGCAATTAGTTTTATTTTGTTTTTGTTTTGCGTGCGTGCGTGCGTGCGTGCGTGCGTGTGTGTGTGTATGTGTGTGTGTGTGTGTGTGTTTTACATATTAAGATTTTCCAAAAGAATTGCTATAAAGATTTTTCATATTACTTTTTATATTACCACGTCCTGAAAAAAACATTCCATGATATAAACCTGACCCCATATAACTGATATCAGTTACAAGGATAATGATAATAATTATCAATTATAGATAGATATATAGATATATAGGAACAGACTGAGATAGATAGATAGATAGATAGATAGATAGATAGATAGATAGATAGATAGATAGATGTAAGTGCAGGAAGCAGGTATTGAATATAAAAAATAAGTAACGATTGACCTTTGACCTGAAGAGAATAACATTGTAGTTTTGAAGGAAGTATAGATTTGTTTCCAGTCTTAAAAAAAAATCGAATAAGTTTTTAAAAAGTTCTCAGGATTTTTCATTCACTTTAATACAGATTTGTTAATGTCTTTTGTTCTTTGACCGAATTCCTGACACAAAAATGAAATATATTTCTCCATAGACTTTCACTTTATTACGGTCAAATCCACCGCCATTCTGTTGCCGTAGCAGCTGTCTGTAAAAATGGCTACTTGGTATTTACTGCGATTTAAAATGAATTCTTCAGACCAAGACAAAATATCATAAACGATTATCGTCCTCATTTCAATAATACTTTTCAAAACCTTAAAAAGAAAATTTACTTGCTTTTAACAAAAGAGTTAAAAATTAAATGCTATGCAATAATATTTAAAGTGTCTGAATTTAAATAGCTACCGTGTGCAGATTATCGATTAAAAAGCCACAAAAAAGAGTGTGTATATATATATATATATATATATATATATATATATATATATATATATATATATATATATATATATTGAACAATAAAAAATATTGAAAAATTAAAATTTTCAGACAAACTGGGTTGTATATTAATATTCTTTCGTTTTTATAATTATTTCATTTAGATTTTTCGACTAGTTTCGGCCAACATAGCCATAATCAGGAGAAAAATAATTTTCTGCTTGCTGGTGGCAGTGAACTACAGAAATGAATGACTTGATGAAGAAAATGAACTTTTGTCTGTAGTTTTCATTTGTTTGTTTGTTTTTTGTTTTTTTAACATGAATTTTGGTCAGTCCTTGTGTTGGTCAAACAGTCTCTTTTAAGTTGTTATTTAAGATAAGAGCTGGATGGATCCATGCTGCTCTGAATTCCCTTGGTCAGTTTGACAGTTTATTGGTTCCTCTGGAGGGGATGTGTCTCTGTTAAGTGTGTGTGTGTGTGTTATTTGGCTCATTAGGGAGTGAGTGAGTATGATGTGTGTAAGTGTGTATATTCGTGTGGGTGTGTGTATAAGTGTGAGGCCTCAACACCTCCGTAAGCGTGTCTGTCTTGTGTGGGTGAGAAATGTGGGCAGGTCCTGGTTTGTGGTGTCATATATTAATACTATCTATATTGTTAAATTTGTGATTAAGCCCGTCTGGATAGTGTGTTTTTAAACGTTGTATCCACTTATTTTCATGGAACTCTGAAATCTTTCTAATGTTATCTGCTCTGAACTTTTCTATTCTCTCAATTATAGTGAATTTGGCATGGGTTTTAAAATCGTGTTTTTCTAGGCGGAAATGTTGTTCTACAGGTAATAATCCTTCATAGGGAGTCAACTTAATTCGATTGCGATAATTATTAATTCTGTAGTGAAAGGGCCATTCAGATTAACCGCGACAAGTTGTCCGGTTTGTGGTTAGGTGCCTGGAAAGGGGCCGATTTTCCGGGGCCTTTCGGTTGGACGGACGGTCCTGTCCGCATTCTTGGAATGTGGTTTGGACCCGACCTCCAGCTGGAGAAAAATTGGTCTGAAGTACGAGCAAATGTCGACGCGACCGGTCAGACTTGGAGTCGACGGAGGTTGTCCGTGAAGGGCAGGGCGGAGGCGTGTGCCACTTACGTTTTCCTTCTTGTTCTTTATCGATTGTCCGTACTTCCTGTCTCTGACGACCACAGGAAGCCACTCGAGTGCTCGCTATCCTCCATTTTATGGAGGGGACGCGAGAATAGGGTCGACAGACTAGTCTGTGCACAATGCCACACTTGGCGAGCCACAAACTCGCCTCGAGGTTGGCTTTCCTACGCCGCGCATTGACAGGAGATTCGATTATGGCGGGGATTGTTTCCTTACTATCAGTTCACCTCCCCCCATTTCGCGGGTTGAGCGCCATCATAAACCCCGGGATCAATCGGGTTTCCTTCGCGAGTGTCGTTCGGCCTTGTTGGCTGTTCCTTGGTCCAGTAACCTTTCACGGCCTAGGAAGGTCTTCTATCGTCATTTAGTGGAGGGGATCGCGAAGGGTTCTCTACGTGATCAGCTCGGATTGTCGAAGGAGGAGTTTCGCTCTTACTGGTCTTGGGCGCCAGCGGCAGATTATCTCAGTAACCCTGAGTTTTCGCTTACCTGGCGATTGGCTCGGAATCGGTTGCCTCTCAATGACAAGGTCTTCATATGGGGCTTGACGGATTTGCGAACAGTGTGGCCTTGGTTTAGAAGAAACGGCTTCGCACGCCTTCTACCATTGCCCCCGGGCCCGCCTCTTATGGGACCATGTCGTCGAGTTGGCGGCTCGTCTCGCTCCCGAAAAGCTTATGCCCATTGTCACACGCGTATGCGCGATCAATGTTTCGCCCCGTATTCCGGGGTGAAACGAATGGTGTTTCTAACGCTGCTGGCCACGGCCCGAATGGTGATTTGAGCGACGCGACAGGAGGAAGTCTTGCGAGGCAACTGTCTTTCTCATCAGGATCTGATCTGATTCTTTGAGCATCAGCTCAGGATGAAGATCAGAACTGATAGAAAACTCTTGCATTCGACAGTCTTCAGCAAAAGGTGGGTGAAAGAGGCGAGCTTGGTTCGTTTGAACGGGGCTAGCCTTGATTTTCTCCTTTAGGTCAACCTATGTCACATCGGGGCGGCTTCATGTAGAGCCCTCCACCTAGTTAGTTTAGACTAGCTTTGTGTACCTAGTTAATGTGAGTAAGTGTTGTTCCCGGCCACATCTTTGGTTATGATTCAGGTTGAGATCTCCAACCTCCCCAGTTTGTTTTGGCCCCTTTTTATTTCGTCTGGGTCAGCTTTATATTTTCCCATGCCCGTATGATTTTTTATCCTTTTCTCACTCTCTTAGCGAGAGAGCTTCTTGATTTTGTCCCATGGGCAGAATACAGCGGCCTCTCCTTTTTGAGGGTTGGCTGGGCCCTACTAACATCAGTTATGTTTCGTTCACTTTGTGCTGAATTTTAGTATTTTATTGGGTTCATCTCCCCGCCATCTCATTCTTCATTATTAGATTTTTAGGTATTATAATTTATTATCATTAAATTTTTATGGTATGGGGCGCGTTTGGTAGGTTCCCCTTGAGAGGATGCGGTATTATGGTGTTTGAAGGATTGATTGGTGACGGACGAGTTCTTATGGTGAATGCGAAAATTGTAATGAGTGAATGGGTCGTGAATCGAATTAGCTAGGTATAGGATAGTGTGGACCAACCTCAACCCCTCCCCTTTTTCGGCCTTGTGCCACAATTATGTAATTTCAGATAATAAATATTGACGCCATTGGACTACGTCATTGACTAACCCATTGCCGACGCTATTGGCCTACGCCTATTGGCTACGACTACGACGAGAACCAGTCGATTACGGCTACCTACTATATTGTACTATTTGGTTATAGTAGCCAAAACCACTTAGCTACTTCGAACGAATATATCCCTTTCTGGGACATATCAATAACTATGAATCTAAAGAGCCAGGCAAACCTACCTAGGTTTCACCTACGCGGATCTTCAGGGTACGCCGGCCAAAGAGGTAAAATTGGTCATGGTCATGGTTGTTTTATGTTGTAGGCTATTTATATTCTGTTCTAATGTTACCTCTTTGGCCAAGCGTACCCTGACGATCCGCGTAGGTGAAACCTAGGTAGGTTTACCTGGCTCTTTAGGTTCATAGTTAGATTTGCTTTACTTAGTGTATTGAGCACTTTACTTACTTTTGCTTTACTCGTGTTGGAGGGTTTTTTTCTTTGGACTCTGAGCTTGGATTCTGGACAATTGTTTTCGCCTCAATTACATGTTCTTAGTTCTTTCTTTTTTTATCCCTTATTTTTCCTTGGGTATTGGTTTGTTCATTTACAAGCCAAAACACCTAAGGTTTTTCCAGACGAGTATAATTACTTATATTTATATTATCCTTATATATATATATATATATATATATATATATATATATATATATATATATATATATATATATGTGTGTGTGTGTGTGTGTGAATAAATATAGTTTTAAGGTGTGTTATATTTATGGTATAAAGTGCTCAATATCAGAGATAGAGCGTATGTAAATATAAAAGTGAACATTGAAGTCAACACGCTGTTTCATGCTAGATGCAATCGGCTTTAGGTGTTGACTTCAATGTTCACTTATATATATATATATATATATATATATATATATATATATATATATATGTTCTGTTTATAAGTTATTTTTATGAATACAATTATTTGAGTAAATGCCCTGTTCTTTAATTAAACAGTATTAATTACATATACCGGGCAAAATGTTCGAGAAATTTTGTAGAAAATATGCGTTTTCCGACAAGAATCGAACCTGCATCCTATTCGGAACTACCATCTTAGCCTGGCATACTACGACCGTTCATCCACAGAGAACTTCCAGTTAAGCAAAGATCGAATTATTGCTTTTAAACAGTATTTGCTTAATCGGAAGTTCTCTGTGGCTGAACGGTCGTAGCACGACGGACTAAATGGTGGTTCCGAATAGGATGCAGGTTCGATTCTTGTCGGAGAACGCGTATTTTCTACAAAATTTCTCGAACATTCTGGCCGGTATATGTAATTAATACTGTTTAATTAAAGAACAGAACATTTACTCAAATAAGTTTTTTACCGCAAAAAGAAATGGCAACCGTCAGCGGGGAATTCTTCTGCCTCGTCAGTCATAAATCGAAAGAGACATGATCACCAAAGCGTGGATCACGGATGGGACTTAAATCGCTTTCTGAATAAAAAGATATCTCCAATCAAGTCAACTGAAACACACTTTTACACGCAAAACTTTGCTGTAAAACGTAAATAAATTGCAGTTTTCGTTTGACAAATTACTAACGCCGCTGTAACTACCTTCACCCTCTACTCATACACCTTCACTCTCTATATTCACCCTCTATACCCCACCTGCACCCTCTACTCATACACCTTCACTCTCTATATTCACCCTCTATACCCCACCTGCACCCTCTACTCATACACCTTCACTCTCTATATTCACCCTCTATACCCCACCTGCACCCTCTACTCATACACCTTCACTCTCTATATTCACCCTCTATACCCCACCTGCACCCTCTACTCATACACCTTCACTCTCTATATTCACCCTCTATACCCCACCTGCACCCTCTACTCATACACCTTCACTCTCTATATTCACCCTCTATACCCCACCTGCACCCTCTACTCATACACCTTCACTCTCTATATTCACCCTCTATACCCCACCTGCACCCTCTACTCATACACCTTCACTCTCTATATTCACCCTCTATACCCCACCTTCACTCTCTACTCATACACAAGAGAAAAATAACTGCAAATTCGTACACTATGTAAAACACAGGAGAGTTACAAAAAAACATACAAATGGCGCTGAAAATTTCCGATAAATTTCTAAAATACAACTACAAACATTTTGCGACAATCCCAACGTCATAAAGAGATTAGTGACTAGTTTTAAGAAAGAATAAAGATCTGAAGATAGTATAAGCATTAATTTGCATTACGAATTCATTCAATAAATAAACAAGTCAATTCGTTGCATCTCAACCTTGACATTGTCGAATGCATTGTGTCAAACATTTTATTTAAACGCGTTGTGTTCAAGGAGTTTCTGAAATGTTTTAGTGAATGAAACAGGAATTTACGAGAAAATCCAATATTTAGGTCCTGAAAGCATTTTTTTTAAATAGCAAATACCAATTAAGTAACTCTAAAAAGCAGTGTTATACAAAAGATCCATGATAAGCAACAAATAAATTCTATACTTTGATGTAACTGTCCCAATTGTGGAGGCAATCCCTATTGAGGGAGGTAGTTACAATTGAGGGGACAGTCTCAATTGAGGAGGAAGTCTCAGTTGAAGGGTAGCATCGATTGAGGAGGCAGTCCCTATTGAGGACGTAGTTACAATTGAGGGAACAGTCTCAACTGAGTAGGCAATCCCTATTGAGGAGGTAGCGTCAATTAAGGAGGGAGTCTCAATTGAGGAGGTTGCATTAATTGAGGAGCACTTCCTATTGAGAAGTAGTCACAGTTGAGGTGGCAGTCTTAATTGAGGAGGCAGTCCCAATTGAGGGGGCAGTCTCTTTTGTGACAGGAACCCCAATTAAGGAGTCAGTACCATTGGAGCAGGCAACCTTTAGAATCCACAGGCCGACGACTTAAGATGGAAAGTGAAAATTTTGACAAGCTGACTGAAATGGAAGGCGGCGATACTTCCGGTTTGGTGAAGGTTGGGGAAATGCTAATGAAAGGCTAATGACTTCCATGCCGAAGAGTTCTGTGGCCTTTGCGAAGTAGGATGTCACCGGCCCGAAGGCTGTGCCTGATTGAGCGCAATCAGTGACGCATCATCTGTGAAGAGCAATTCCAGTCTGATTTTTCTATGGACCCGGAAATATTTTAAGTTAAAAAGATTGCATTTTATATACGCTGTCCCTGTCAGCCATTTCCTCTATAGACCATTTCAACATTTTGCTAATAAATACTGCAATAGTAATAAATAATAATAAATACTGCAAATCCAGCCAGAGTTTTGCTTTAAAACGGTTGGAGGGTAAACGCTATGGAATCTGACGTCTACGCTATATTTCATGGTATCGGATGAACATGGCAAGAAATGATTCTAAGCAACCCATTTTTTCTAAGATTATCCAAAAACTCCCAAATCCACAAAAAAGGTATGCCCTAAGACATTGATCAATTGTCAGAGATTAGTTTGCCATAAGTTCAGCAGGTTTCGTGAACTAGCAGTGGGGAGGATCTGTAGGGAAATGAAATAAAATGGCTAAATAAAATAATAATGATGAATAAAAACAGGAAATACATTTTACCATGATGTGCGTAATAAGAAAACCGGAAATTTTATTATCTCAGTTAAATACCCGGAGGTGGTGCTGTTTAAGTCACACACACACACACACACACACACACACACACACACACACACACACACACACACACACACACTCTCTCTCTCTCTCTCTCTCTCTCTCTCTCTCTCTCTCTCTCTCTCTCTCTCTCTCTCTCTCTCTCTCTCTCTCTCTCTCTCTCTCTCTCTCTCTCTCTCTCTCTCTCTCTCTCTCTCTCTCTCTCTCTCTCTCTCTCTCTCTCTCTCTCTCTCTCTCTCTCTCTCTCTCTCTCTCTCTCTCTCTCTCTCTCTCTCTCTCTCTCTCTCTCTCTCTCTTTTATGACGTGTCTTCCAAAACCTCCACCTATTAAATAAATTAACCTTTTCTTTGATCGTTTTAATTCGGTGCAAGGCTGACTGGAGCTCGACCATTGTAACCTCAAACTAAGTACAAACTTTTCTTTAGTCGTTCCAACTCCGAGCAAGGCTGACTTGCGCGCAACCATTATGACGGTGGTTATTTTTACTTATACAAACTTCTGGACCAGAAAAAGAAAACGAACAAACAATTTCCACTATAAGAAAAAGAATAGACGGTCCGTTATAGAAAACTAAGTTTTTGTAAGCTTCTATATTTAATTATTTATATATGAACACCACCCACCTATAATATACCAACACGCCATAGGTCTCCGTTTTATGGGCCTATTCATTCCAACCGGATGTTGTTAGTTTGTTTAGTAAGGTTCCTACGGATTAAGACGTTATTAATGGAAAAAGGTAAAATCGAATTTTTCTCTTGGAGAACGTAGAGTTCGTGAAGAAAAAAATTTAAATCTATATATGTGGAATGAGTAGCCATGGCCAAATGCAAAATAAGTAACAGAAATGGCCAACAACCAGAATTGACATAATAAGCAATAAAAAGAAAAGATCTGAGAGAAAAAATAATATAAAGCAAGCAGACAATATATGCAAGTAATATAACAGTAATAAGGCAAATTAACAGTTTGAAGGCAAAGCAACAGTAATAAGGCAAATTAACAGTATGAAGGCAAAGCAACAGTAATAAGGCAAATTAACAGTATGAAGGCAAAGCAACAGTAATAAGGCAAATTAACAGTATGAAGGCAAATCGACAGTAATAAGGCAAAAGCAACAGTAATAAGGCAAATTAACAGTATGAAGGCAAAGCAACAGTAATAAGGCAAAGCAACAGTAATAAGGCAAATTAACAGTATGAAGGCAAAGCAACAGTAATAAGGCAAAGCAACAGTAATAAGGCAAATTAACAGTATGAAGGCAAAGCGACAGTAATAAGGCAAAAGCAACAGTAATAAGCAAATTAACAGTATGAAGGCAAAACAACAGTAATAAGGCAAAGCAACAGTAATATGGCAAAAAATCCATAAACTAAGAATTGAGGTTGACACACAAAAGCAACTTCGGATAAACGAACGTAGCGTTCTGACTTCAAGTTAAGTCAGACCGGGACTGAGTCAGATGAAACTGAGAACCGGCCTATTTTATTGGCTAGGAGAAAAATTGGGGAGGGGCAAGTGTTTTGCTGTCATTCCCAGTAAATATAGGAACCCACAATATAAATTAGGAATTGTTAAAATTAACAAATTATGCAGATTCAAATAATAGCGGAGACATTATCAAACATCATTAGACATTATTAAACATTATTAGACATTATTATAACAGATTCTATTAAATAATCAATCACAAACAAAATAAGAAACATTGAAAATTATTACTAAGATGCTATAATCCTTATTGAGTGGATATCAACTTAAAATTTAATTAACTTATAATTTACGGAGAATATAAAAAAAGTGGCGGGGGGAACTATTATTGTATATTTTTGTGGGCTCAGTTAAAAGAGATTAAGTGGAACGAAGACCAAGTGACAACAAGGTACAACCATAAAAGAATTGAAGAGTCATACTCAGTGAGATATAAAATCAAAATAATTTTATTAAAATAAAATAAAAGCAAATTTGATTAAATATTACGGATGCCCAGATTTGGTGGATTTCGCGCCTGAAAAAGAGGATAATAAATAAATTCCACGATAAGTAAATTATTTTTTCAAAAATAAAGCTGAAAGGTAGTGCGAAAAAAGATCAAGTTTAAAATCAATATCGATCAAATAACATAACACAAGAAAATGCCAGCGTCTACAAAACAATGCAAATTACAACGAGATACAATAACAAGGTTTCAGTGAGGCCGAATCCAGTTAAAAGAGTATATTTACGTTGAAGGCACAAAATGTGAATGTTTTTAATAGTTCTTGTGATTTAATGTGAGTTGTCGAAGTTTGTGAGAGAATCCGTTCGTACCTTCAGTGTCTTCAATGTGGAACGTTGTTTTTAAGAACAGATTTATTCTCTATCGTGGAAACGAGTACTATTTTGTTACAATATAGATAGTCGGAGTTAAAATAAGATTTTTTCTTGTCATCATTGGCCGACTGAACTTGCTTTGTTTCAATGACTTTTGTTTTGTTATTATGAATGCAAAATAATTATTATCACAACAAAAAAATAAATAAATAAATAAGATTTAATTCTGTCAGGAAAATGACAATTTGGTTGTCAAGACTTCGTTGAGTAGAGGGTTTTTGCAACCGATCGATCAGGTTTTCAGATGTTTTTAGAAGGCATCGCGTCTCCCACTCCTCTGGCGTACTGCTTGCTACTCCCCGACGTCGCGTCTACTGCTCACGATGGTCCTACAGCCAAAGATCGGTTCCGATTTACCCAACAAATTTTGTCTGTCAACACAAGTATTTCAGATTTCAACCGGCTCAAGTAGCTATTGGTCAAAAAATCACATTTATCAAAACAATTTATTGTAGTAGAAAAATACCTCTATTTTCCTTTTCCTTTCAGTCACCTTCAATTGACCCCCTCAATTTCTTGGACAAGGAGTTTTACACGCTGGCTGGCACGGTTCAGGTTTCAGTAAATTATTTTATTACCCCCATTCCCTTTCCCAAACTACAGAGAGCCGAAATTTACTCAGAGTAGAAAAAAATAATTTCCATGAAGAAAGAAAAAATTTACACAGCATTTAAAATATAAAATTTATTAATCTGTCATGTTTCAGCTTTTAGGCGTTTGTATTTGCTAAGTTATTAGAAATGTTATAGACGCCTTGGACTTTATCGACAATTTCGGAATAAAATATTTTGTATCGAGACTTTATTTGCTATCTTTTTACTTTTTATCTTTGTGGACGAGTTAGATATTTTGACAAGGCCAAAATTGTCAACACCCCAACCTTTCACAATATCATTTAAATTTTCGCCTTTTTTTTTTCTCATGTAAAGAAATGTCAGTTTACTTTTCTACACGTTTCAACTTTCTATTTGAAGAGTATTGTTTTCAATAAAAAAAGCAATACTATCATACCTACATATGTAGGTGGGAGTGTTTTTTTTTTTTTCCTGGAATTGAGAAGTTTAAGGAAATGTAGCTAAAAACTTCACACAAATATAATAATAATAATAATAATAATAATAATAATAATAATAATAATAATAATTTATTTTTAAATGATAATAATAATAATAACAACAACGAGAAAAACCCGTGAAAATTTCCCGGTTTTCACATTTGAAATTTCTGATGAATCTTAATTCTACAGTTAATGATTGAATAAACTCATGGTGAGTTCTATGACAATTCAATATCCGTAGAAATTCTCCTACTTAACAAATTTAAGAAAATATTACAATAACAATCATAAATATGAATGTTGGTCGTTATTTTAAGAAGTAAGGGGATACAAATGAAAAGATTTGAAATTGTCTTTCCATTTCACAGAAACAGACGTTAAACATTTCTATCTTCCATTCTTTCTTTCTTTCTTTCTTTCATTTTCTCACTGAAACCAAGTAGTGTCTTTTCCCCTCTTTCCCCGCGATCAAAACGGAATAGTCCATTATTTATAAAGTATTGGCAGGGTGTAACGGTCGTGCAAATTAACTAAGGGAAGGATAAGGGCAATAATAATAGTTTGGTCGTTAGCGGGTTGTTTAATGTTTCACCATAGGCATGTAAAATGTTTACTTTTTGTTGATGATTATGGCATTAGTCGGTGCTATAACTCTTTGCCGTTGGCTTCCTATAAAGAAGTAAGAGATGAAGTCAGCTTACCAAGAGATGGTAGTATTTTTGAGTTATGGTGATTTGATCTTTTCGGAACTGGGTTAATTGTCGACTTTGGGTTAATTGTCTTCCTAATGAAAAATCTTTTCTTTTTATAACTCTCTCATCTACTTGTTTTGTTTTGCTTTGTTTGTTTTGTTTTTTTTTGGTGGCGGGGTCAGGGTTTTTTTTTGTTTTTTTGTTGTTGTTTTTGCTTTTAATATAAGCCTATTCTAGGTTAAAATACTTTTATATCACGTGATCACTACGTCCGTGCCAATGTTTCTTTTTTTTTTATTGGCTCCCTCTGAAGCTACATTGGAAAGTTTGCATATCATTACAAGTCATTCGCCCGATACATATGGATATTTTATTTTAAGATCTTTTTTAAGGCCCAGGGATCATTTTAAATAAAGGGTAACAAATGAGTTTGTTATAAGGGCGTGAACTGGGAAGGAAACAATATGTGAATATTGTGCGTACATGTAGGATAGATAGCGATTGACGTTAGAATTGAAGAGGTTAAGATTATAGTGATCGGGAAAGCATCCTCACGGGAGCCTCTTACACAATGCAGCAGTTCTGGTGAAAAAGCTGTTTGAGAGAAACTTAGGTTTGAATTTAGTACTTTCTAATATTAAAACATAGAAAGCAACATGTTTAGCAGTTGAATTTGTCTGGCGTTTCATTGTCTTCTGATGTCATATGGCGTCTCATTGGCGGATTATTCAAGACATAGTGACATTCAATCAGTTAAGGGCTTTTCGGAGATTATGTCTGTTTTGATTCATTACTTAATCGGCACAAGATTTACCCACAGTAAGTTGCCGTTTATTTTTGCGGTAGACTGTTTACCAGTCTGTCCTAATATTCAACCCATACATTGGGGGGAAGATGGATTCGTGCCTTTCCCAGATGTAAATGAATGTAACGAACCCGACTGGAATTCGAACTCGCCTCTCCGATTTCTCAACCCGGATCGATTACACCACAACGAACAGTAAGTTATGTTATTTTTTACTTCCCAAATAAATTAGAATAACGTTTTCATTTTACTATTTACAAACATATGGCGTCTGGGGTTTGTGGAAAATTTGCAGTGAAAAAACAAAATTTTGTTAAAAATTGTCTATTAAGGGCACACGGCACAGTGGATAAAAGCGTTGGTTAGATCCATTGACAGGACCCAAATATTTGTGAGTTCAATACCTGGTTAAGGTGGGGGAGAAATTGGAAAGGGGAATTAACAGGAGATAACTGATAACTGACACCCATTAAACATGGCACGTGGAACTAGAATAGTGAGCGAAATAAAGGGTTCAGTTCGACATTCCAACCACCTGAAGAAGGCCTGAGCGCACAACGGCCCAAACGTTGTGATAAATATGGCAACAAAGATGAGGAAAATAGTCCGAATAATGTAAATAGTGTACATAATACCTCATCTCAGAAATATAGACAGATACTGAAAGGCCGAAACATTGTAATAAATATGGCGACAAAGATGAGGACAATAGTCCGAATAATGTAAATAGTGTACATAATACCTCATCTTAAAAATATAGACAGATACTGAAGGGCCGAAACATTGTAATAAATATGGCGACAAAGATGAGGACAATAGTCCGAATAATGTAAATAGTGTACATAATACCTCATCTCAGAAATATAGACAGATATTGAAAGGCCGAAACATTGTAATAAATATGGCGACAAAGATGAGGACAATAGTCCGAATAATGTAAATAGTGTACATAATACCTCATCTTAAAAATATAGACAGATACTGAAGGGCCGAAACATTATGGCGACAAAGATGAGGACAATAGTCCGAATAAATGTAAATAGTTACATAATACCTCATCTCAGAAATATAGACAGATACTGAAAGGCCGAAACATTGTAATAAATATGGCGACAAAGATGAGGACTATAGTCCGAATAATGTAAATAGTGTACATAATACTTCATCTTAGAAATATAGACAGATACTGAAATAATATCTATTACTTTGGAATAAAATCAGGAGACCAGGAGAAAAAAAAAGATCCACCATAATGTCGACTCAGTTTATGTTGGAAACGATGAAAAAGACAAGATGAAATCTTTTGCTTTTTGGAATTCAAATCATATGGTCGGAACCCCAAAATTATAGAAACGATTGTTATTTTTATTCTTGCAAAATTTAAGGATCCAAAGAAATGAATTAGAAAGAAATCATTTTTCTTAATCTTCTTTGAAAAACTATAAAACCTGGACGCCTTGAACTTTATCGACTAAACTCTCATTTTGCTTGAGAGGAAAAGATAATGATGCAGATAAAGATAAAGAATTTGTCCTAAAATGTCTAAACAAGGAGCCGCGGACATTCTTTCAGGTGAACTTCATGATTTAGAAAGGCTTCCCGCTTCATTCTTCTCAAAGATATTGAATTACAAAGTTGTTAGATTCCAGATTAAAAGAAAAACCAAATTTACTTGTATCCAGGAACAACTTTACCTTTTTACCGAAATAGAGAAAAGGATTTTATTTCAACAATTATGTGAGGCAAAAACATTCTAGATTTATTTTTTTTATTGTTTGTAAGTGTAGAAATAATTACGACTCAAAATTTAATCAATTTTTTAATCACTTTGATTTTACAGACCTGTGAAAAGTTCTTGAAATAACGTCTTTTTTATTCATAAAATTTTATTGACTTTTATAAAAAAAAAATAAATGTTGTTTGTCTAAAAAAAATAAGGAAACAAATATAATGTTGTCGAGAAAATAAATAAATAAATAAAAACAACAATAATAATAATAATAATAATAATAATGATGATGATGATGATGATGATGATGATGATGATGATTGGAAAAGGTTCTATAGACTCATTGAAGGGATTCCTCGTAGCCCGGGCCTTAAAGAAATACAAAAAATTGTACTCACAGTTACAACCAACACTTTACGAAAGGATTTGCTTTATGTTAAAATGTGTGTGATTTTTGTTTGTATGTTTGTCTTTGTTTTTTTTTTAGTGGAAAATGTCATGATGCCATTTCTGACCTTTGATCTCTGGTTGGGGCCCGGGAAGAAATGAGTATACACCAGAAATCAAAGGAAATAATAATGAATTTTTTTTTTCCCAGAAACAATAAAATCCTGCTGATGACGGTTTACTTGCTAACGTCGGACGACAGCAGTAGGCTTTCTCCGTCGATTTTGGGTTTTACTTTCAATTTACATTCATTGAACTTATATATAAATAACCGTAACGTTTTCTTAATAAAGAAAAATAATGTTATTTCATAAGAAATTTACACGTTTCATCATACGACGAATCCCGTGACCAGCCATGTGACCAACTTTAATAAAATAAGCGCAACTCTCAGTCTTCGGGCACAACCTGTGGAAACACCTGTCTTCGGTGAACAAGTTAAAAAAGAAGTCTCTACTTATCTGTGGGCAGGGCGTCAAACAAAACTACCTGTTTTACAACCGATTGAACAAATAAGAACTTTTTTTCAGTTCTCGCTCACATCCATTTATTTGACCATATTTCATACATATAAAAGTTTTTTTTAAGTTTCAAAAAAAGAAAAAAAAATGTCCACATCTGTTGCACCATGTGACCAACCGACAGCAGCTAGTTTCGGCTTTCCTACAGAAGAGGGATGCTTTGAAATGTCAAATGCATTGCAAGAGGGAATTTCAACAGAAGACGTAAATGCTATTTACACGAATTGGGCCAACAAAGGAAGCTATGATGAAGTAGGCTCTTTGAGTTTTATTTTTTACTTTCTTTTTTTTCTTGTTATTTTTCTGATGCGCGCGCGTCTGTGTGTGTGTGTGTGTGTGTGTGTGTGTGTGTGTGTGTGTGTGTGTGTGTGTGTGTGTGTGTGTGTGTGTGTGTGTGTGTGTGTGTGTGTGTGTGTGTGTGTGTGTGTGTGTGTGTGTGTGTGTGTGCACGCGCGTCTATTTATGGTTTCTTTTCCTTTTGGTATGTTTGTTTCTTTTCTTCGACTAAATTAAAGAGACATTTGCCACATAAACGCAAATGAAAATACAAACTGTCAATCACTGTATAAGGAAAATGTGTACTAAGAAATCTTTCTTTTGATATACATATATATATATATAGAGAGAGAGAGAGAGAGAGTGAGTGAGTGAACATAGGAATCAATATGGTCAGGTAACTCTTAGTTTACCACTTCAGTGCTATCTTCAGACTTAAAATGTATTGATTCTTTTATCTACAATATCCATATCTATAACCGTTCTATCTCTGATATTAGTATCCCTTCCTCTATAAACATCAAATTTTAACTATGGTGGGGGGGTGGGGCAACAGTATGTCTCTTAAGCAAGTTTGATTGCTGACTGTTGACAATTTTTCTTGTGTTCGTATAAATATTTTCTTTTCTAAGCATTAATGACACTTATTAAGACACTAAAAAATGTGAAGGTGAACATATTTTTTCCAATAACTGCTCAATTCTTAAGCAATAATCATTGTATAAAAAATATTAAATATGAAGTCCAAAGTATCGTGAAACTCCGAGTCGATCTTCGATAAGTATCATGAACTTTTAATATTTTTTTTTTAATTTGATATGTGTGTGTGTTTACAAACACACGCTTAGAAGGAACTGAATTTTAAAATATTTTTAAAATGAGTGCTTCAGTATTGTTTTAATATAATTTTGTTAACAATCAAACTGATGTGAAATCTTCATAACTTGTTTCAACATTTCACATTCAAAAGCTGAGAGTGTTTTACTTTTGGTTGTCTTTACTTGTAATGATAATGATTTAATGAGTAGCAGAAATTTTCACGTCGAAAACAGAAAAATAAAAACCAATATCCGAAAGGCTGCATTAGAATTTTCGAAGTTTACAAATGTCGCATGAAACACAAACCAAATTGCGCAGGTTGAATATTCAAAGTGATTTTTTTTTTGGTTTGTTATTTGTATTAAGGTGGTACACTGACGTCAGCAAACGACATATGTGTAACAGACGGAAGGTACAATCCCAGTTTCCGAAAAATGTAATCAATCATAGTATTTAAGGAATCAGAATAAATAAGAAGTCACAAAAAATATCTGAAAAAAGATTTGTTACAAATTTAGATAAATACGCGAATAAATTTATATATTCATCGAATTCAAATCTTTCACCTTAACATAGTGACAACATAAAAAAATTCCTGTTCTATAATCATAATTAGTTTTACAGTCTGTTAAACAAATCAGTATTGAAAAAAATCACTAAACTATATTTGAAATAAAAAAATTCCTTTTTATAAGCTGATATAAAATCTTTTGACTTTGTGCCAATACTTTTAAGTACAGTTAACAACTCTTCTTAAATGGGTGTAAATTTGACACCTGTAAAATGTAAAAATGTATTTTAATTCTGGTTTATTTATTCTTGCACTGAGAAGCATATTGTTATGAATTCAGGTTATCAAAAGATTCTCAATGTGTATTATCGCATAAAAAATTAAAGTAGGCATTCATTATCGCAAAAACTGTATTACATGCTAAAAATGTTAACAATCGCCCTGTCGACCAAATTCGATTTGTTGCATCAAAGCTGATGTAAGGGAGATAACTCAGATATCCTTAGTTTTTTAATTTTATTTTGAAATATTGAATAATTCACGAAGATTGTTCAGAATTGTTAGGCGAAGATTTTACTTGATTATTTTACGTCTTATGAATCCTTTTGTGGTTTATTTAAAGCCAAAAATTCTTTCAAATTGTAGGAAGTTGTTTACGGTACAATTTTACTTAAATCTCTTAATTCTACTTAAATCTCTTTGATAATTGCGAGGATTATTTATGAAAATTAATGCTTTTTTGTCTGATGAATAAATAAGATTAAAAAATTATATTTTGATCATCAGTTGACAGTTGACACGTAAAAAAAAGCACAGATTTCAGTTACTTTGAACTTGAATGAACCATATTTATACTTCAATGTCTGAAGCAAAGCAATTTGGGGTAAACTACATTTTTTTTGTATCAGTTAATATATTTGTTTTGTTTTCCAGTTTTATCGATCATTTATCAGCCGAAAAATATTTTAGAATTGAAAGACTAAGACAAGAAGAGTAATTATTTCTTTTCATAGTTAAATATTTCATTAAGAATTTTTGAGAATAACAATGATTTTTTTTTCTGTCGATTTGACTTGTGAGCATCGTTAATCCAAAAGTTAAATTCGTTAACCGTCAATTTGTTAACCAATTAACTTTGTTAACCGTTGTTCAGTTAGCTCCTAGTGGCGGCGGTGGGGGGGTTGAAGGCGGCGGTGGTGGTGGTGGTGTTAATAATAATAATAATAATAATAATAATAATAATAATAAGTATATCTGTTAAAGTATATGAAAAATAAATAGATACACGCATCTTGAAATTGAAATTGACAAAATGTGGCAACTTAAAACTACTGTTATACCAATAATAACTGGAGAACTGGGTACAATAAAGAGAGCAGTTACAGACAAGGACATCAATAAATGCATCACTTAATATCAGACTTTGTGCAAACAGAATGCATATATTTACTAGCTTACATTACTTTACTCTCGGTCACAGTAAGTGATTGTGCTAAACGAAAAGCAAAATGATGATGATGATGATGATGATAGTGGTGGTGGTGGTGGTGGTGGTGGTGGTGGCGCTGGTGGTGACGATCATGATGTTGTTGATCATTATAGCAGCAACTATGATGAATATGTGATCACAAAGGGGAAGAAAGTGATATTTGGTTGGGTGTCTTTTTTTAGCGGCATATCAACCTCGATGGATTGAGAAAAACATTTGACACCTGACAGAAAATCTCCTGTCCCTTGGACACGAGAATTGAATACAAAAAGAAAAAGGAGATGGTCGACAACTACAAAAAATTTAAAGTATGAAAATATGAACACTTTGGAAGTATTAACAAAGAAAATAATTACAGTACCAGTGAAAACTGGAGCACTAGGCTGTTGTACAAAATATGGTAAAAGCCTTGCAGACCTTGGATTGCGATTTGGAAATAGAATCATTACCGAATTTATGTCTGCTCAGAACAGAAAAGATACTTTGAAAAATATTGGATACAGCCTGTCGATGAAAAATGGCCTGAAAATAAACATTTTAACCTGCAACCGACATCAGATGCAAATTGAGAAAATGTGACAATAACAAGATCATCAGAGAAAAAGGTTGAAACAGAAAATGATTTGTAATTTGTTTTTAAATCAAGCATATTAACCAATTGGAAATGGATTATTGTGTTTAGACTGTTGTAACCTGGGAAGGTTACTGAATAGAATAATCACACGGAAGTTGGTAATGAACGATAATACTTAGGACAAGAACAACACATATAAGATTCGCCAGCGGCGCGTAGAAGAAGTAGTCAACAGCTAGAAGTGAGTTAAGTGAATTCTACAATGAATCTCCAAATGCAGACCAACATACAGTGTTTACTACTGTATTTAAGTGAATAGGGACAAAGCCATTATTGTCTGTAGGTATGCTACAACATAGACAAAAAGCAAAAATATCAAAAAGTACTTTTAGTGACATTACTAAATCATATAATAATCAGTCCCTTGACTGCTTCAATCGACCTAAGACCTAAGGGCAAAAGAAAGAGACAACCTTCCTTAGGATGATCTATCGATGGTGGCTCTCAGGAGTTCTGGCATTGTCATGTTCGCCCACTCTTTGTTGTCTGTCCAGCTTTTGTATTGTTGTCCTCGTTTGTGTCTGTCTTCAGTCTGTTATGTCATGTCATGTGACCAAATCATGGCCTCTATGAACACTTAATAGTGTCAAGAAGAGATACCTGTTGGCCCACAAGATTTTTCACTATAGTCATTGGTTTATAAATTTGGAAAACAATTCTGAGGATTTCTTTTTCAGACTTACTTCTTGAAAATTTCTCAGATTTTTATGCAATGGTTTCTATAATCTTGAAAATATTTCAACTTTAAAAGCACAAACGTCCCCGGATGCTTAAACATTTTTTTTTCATTTAATCATTTCATCCCAGGCAAGGCAATAAAGCCACTAAGACACAAGAGGTAACTGACTATTAAGGAGAGCAGATGATGAAAGATTAAGAATTAAGATGACAAAAGATAACGATTGACATTGCATTTAAATTTTTGAAGATCAAAGGCAATAAAGCCACTAAGATGTAAGAGGTTACTGAGTGTTAGAGAATATGAGAAAAACTACTATTAATGAGAGAGGACAATAAAAGAACTGGAATTAAGAAGACAGAAGATAATGATTGACATTGCATTTCAATTATTGCCAATCAAAGTTGATTGGGAGGCAAAAAGCAGGAAGAGAGTTCCACAAGTAAGAAGTGTAAGAGAAGATACTATTAACACAGAACATACAGTTGCTTGCAGCCATTTCAACTGTAAATTGATGAGACCTATCTGCCAA
>OZ038509.1:59906537-59949037 GCA_964036315.1 Acanthosepion esculentum | reverse complement strand
AGGCTATAGAACCCAGTCTGTCCTGCTATTTACCCATATCCAAGGCTATAGAACCCAGTCTGTCCTGCTATTTACCCATATCCAAGGCTATAGAACCCAGTCTGTCCTGCTATTTACCCATATCCAAGGCTATAGAACCCAGTCTGTCCTGCTATTTACCCATATCCAAGGCTATAGAACCCAGTCTGTCCTGCTATTTACCCATATCCAAGGCTATAGAACCCAGTCTGTCCTGCTATTTACCCATATCCAAGGCTATAGAACCCAGTCTGTCCTGCTATTTACCCATATCCAAGGCTATAGAACCCAGTCTGTCCTGCTATTTACCCATATCCAAGGCTATAGAACCCAGTCTGTCCTGCTATTTACCCATATCCAAGGCTATAGAACCCAGTCTGTCCTGCTATTTACCCATATCCAAGGCTATAGAACCCAGTCTGTCCTGCTATTTACCCATATCCAAGGCTATAGAACCCAGTCTGTCCTGCTATTTACCCATATCCAAGGCTATAGAACCCAGTCTGTCCTGCTATTTACCCATATCCAAGGCTATAGAACCCAGTCTGTCCTGCTATTTACCCATATCCAAGGCTATAGAACCCAGTCTGTCCTGCTATTTACCCATATCCAAGGCTATAGAACCCAGTCTGTCCTGCTATTTACCCATATCCAAGGCTATAGAACCCAGTCTGTCCTGCTATTTACCCATATCCAAGGCTATAGAACCCAGTCTGTCCTGCTATTTACCCATATCCAAGGCTATAGAACCCAGTCTGTCCTGCTATTTACCCATATCCAAGGCTATAGAACCCAGTCTGTCCTGCTATTTACCCATATCCAAGGCTATAGAACCCAGTCTGTCCTGCTATTTACCCATATCCAAGGCTATAGAACCCAGTCTGTCCTGCTATTTACCCATATCCAAGGCTATAGAACCCAGTCTGTCCTGCTATTTACCCATATCCAAGGCTATAGAACCCAGTCTGTCCTGCTATTTACCCATATCCAAGGCTATAGAACCCAGTCTGTCCTGCTATTTACCCATATCCAAGGCTATAGAACCCAGTCTGTCCTGCTATTTACCCATATCCAAGGCTATAGAACCCAGTCTGTCCTGCTATTTACCCATATCCAAGGCTATAGAACCCAGTCTGTCCTGCTATTTACCCATAGCTGGGAAGAGAAGAAGAGGATTCACACCTTTCCCAAGTTTATTAGCACTTAAGTGAATGTAATGGATTCGACTGGAATTCGAAATCGGCTCTTTTCAGCTAGAGATTTTCAAATGGATGTAATGCTTGGCGTCAAACTCGTTTAGGTATATCTAAACTGTAAGCTGCATACAAACCCTTGTTTAGATCAATGGTTAAAAATGTCTTAGAGCTAAATTTGAAGAATTGGATAAGTTGACAGAAGATTGAAAAAGAAATGAAAAAGAGCTCTTACAGTCGTAGAAAAAAGAATGGAATCAATTATCAAGCTTATACTTTGAGAAACTTTTGCAACGAATGCCAAAAATTAGTACTGCAGTAATCAAGAGGAAAGGAGGATATTTTGACGAGAGCAAAATTTAATTATACAATGCAGTTTTTCTTTTTGTCATAAAATTTCTAATAAAAAAATCATGTCTCACTTTTTCTAACCATGTATAATAATTTTCTCTTAAAGTACAAAACAACTACGTTTGGGCCAATTTAAAAAAAAACTTTTGAACTGTGGTGTATACATATATATATATATATATATATATATATATATATATATATATATAGGTAACTATACTCGTGTCGAAAAACCTTCGAATTCTTGATTTAACAATAGCCAAATCAATCTCGAAGGGAAAAAAAGGTTTTGAAAAGAAAGAGCCAGGAACATGAAAGTCTGTCAAAGATAATCGCACAGATACAGGTTCGAGGACCAAAGAAAAAACCCCGATTCGAGTAAACAACTAACTAAAGAGCTCGATACAAACGTAGAGCAGACCTAGTCAAACCTAATGAGCCAGACAAACCTACGAAGGTTTCACTTAGGTTTTCACTTAGGCAGATCGTCAGGGTCGACCCTGACGATCTGTCTAAGGTTTGTCTGGCTCATTAGGTTTGACTATATATATATATATATATATATATATATATATATATATATATATATATATATGGAAAAGGTTATAGTTGTTGCAACGAGACAGAAATGTATATTTTAAATAAGAGAGAAATCGCAGACGTTGTCGGTTATAATGTGGATTTGTTTTAGTATACATATTATATTTTATTCCTCATATTTTTGCTACACGTGTTTCCGGTACCGAGACCTTCCTCAGGCACAAAAAAAGGAATCCATTTTTAAAAGGATTACATTTTCCTTATGTTCTTTTAATGTCTCATTGTTTGTTTTCTGTATTTGCTAGTGACCCTTGAACTCCTTTTCAGTCCAGAAAGAAGTTCAAAGGTTTATATTCAGCACCTTTACTCTTGTACTTTCATAGATGAACATTTTCATTATTGTTTGGTCCACTTATCGGAAGATATCAGCAAATATATATATATATATATATATATATATATATATATTATAAATTAACTGATTTTTTTTCGCTACACAGTAATAACCATGTTTCAAAAATGGAAGCTAAAAGCTTCGAATTTAATTTTTGTAATTAAATTAAAAACATTAGTTCCATTTCATCCTCAAGCGAATTTTGGAGTAACTTATTTTAAAATTTACTGAGATTTAAAGGCACGGCAAAAATTCATAATTCACTGTTTCCAAGGATACAGAGAAATCCAATCATCCAGACAAGGGGTGGCAGCGTGTTCATTTTCGTTAGCTTTTGTTGTATCAGTTATTAGTTACGTTCGAAAAAAGGGTTATGTTTAGGGATGGGTAGGGATGTATTTTTCAACGAATTCTGACATCCACTAAATGCATGTCGTCTGGGTTTTTTTAAATCTTATTGTTAACGGCAAAAAATTCTTACGGCATTTTTTCTATTTGTATACTTAAAGATTTTGGGGGGATGTTTAGGTTAGAATACGTTTTATTTAACTACAATTTTAAAAAATTTTCACATTTAATTTTTAATAGACTATATTTCTTTTTAAAAACAAGTAAATGTATTAGAATTACTTACAGTATGTAAAATTATTTTTTCATATCAAGTATAAGTATGTATATTACCAGGTCACATTTTTAAAAATTTTATATATAAATATTATTTAAGTAAAATTTATGACAATGACGGCAAAAAATAGCTAATTTATTTCTCTGATTCAATAAACTTTTATTTTTTATAAACTTAGTAATATATAGTTTCTCATGTATGTATAAAGGACATGGGTCATTTAATGGCCTACATATTCTAGCTTTTCATATTAATTTCATTTTACTGTAGGTGTTTTATTGGATTCTTTTAAGTGCTTGAAGGACTCTGAGAGAGGTGTTAAGGTTAGAATACGTTTTATTTAACTACAATTTTAAAAGATGTTCAGGTTAGAATTCGTTTTATTTAACTACAATTTTAAAAAACAATTTTAAAATATTTTCACTGTTAATTTTAATAGACTATATTTTTTTATAAAACAAGTAAATGTAATAGAATTACTTACAGTATATAAAATTATTTTTTCACATCAAATATAAATATGTATATTACCAGGTCGCACATTTTAATTTTATTTTTAAATATTATTTAAGGAAAATTTTTGACAATGACGGCACAAAATAGCTATTTCATTTCTCTGATTCAGTAAATTTTAATTTTTTATAATCTTAGTAATATATAGTTTCTCATATATGCATAAAGGACATGGGTCATTTAATGACCTACATATTCTAGCTTTTCTTATTAACTTCCATTTTACTGTAAGAAAAGCTAGAATATGTAGATCATTAAATGACCCATGTCCTTTGTGCCTACGCTCTATCTCTGATACTGAGCACTTTATCCCATAAATATAGCACACTTTAAAACTATATATCTTCACATATATATATATATATATATATATATATATATATATATATATATATATAGATATAGATATAGATATATATATAAACATTGATGGAACCAACAAACAACTTGTCAAAAGCTAAAAGTCTTACCCAGATAAAGTCTCAAAAAAAAACACTGAGGAAAGAAAAAGAAAAAAAGGCCTGAAGGTAAAACCATTTACTCAGTAAAGTACTCAAATCTTAGATTACATAGAAAGAACAAAAAGAATCGCTTAACAACATTAATTCCTATGAAAGGATGGCAATAGTTGTAAGACAAGTTTCAAGCTCACACAATCTTCAGACAACTTGAACTCGAGTGAAGGGAGGGAAGAGCTTCATATAACCTATGACTCATTACAGTGGGCAACTAATGCATTTTGTGTGTGGTTTTATAAAGGATCCTTTTTGTGTTCATAAAATCTTATATAAGTGTGTTAAATCATTTCCTCTTTGTTCTTTATCTTAAAAATTCCTATTCTGATCAAAGGTGTAAACTATTCACTATGACGAAAAGTCTAAAGAGTGCCGTAATCATGAGGTCATCTACAGTAAATTTGTGTCTGGGCTCTTATAACATTTCACCATTCCTGGCAGAACTTCTATTATCGCAGTGTGCAATATCCACTAACGAAAGTAATGGAAAGAAAAAGAAAAAGAATCTAAATTGGATAGAAAATAAAATAAAATTTTAATTTTAAATTCCCATCATCATCCATTCGTACACGTGTGTAATCACACCAACAAAACAAATTTAGTCCAATGAAATCCTAAAGGATTAAACACGTCACTAGATAACTTTTTCACATTGTCATATATTTTCCCCAATATTGTTCTTCATACATATATATATATATATATATATATATATATATATATATAAATTTACATATGCTCTATCTCTGATATAGAGTACTTTATCCCATAAATATACCACACTTTAAAACTATATTTTTTCATATATATATATATATATATATATATATATATATATATAGATATGAAAAAAATATAAAGTATGGTATATTTATGGGATAATAATGTATGTATATAAATATAATATATATATATATATATATATATATATATATATATAAGCAATTTTTATATGTATTATTTATATATTATATATGTGCAGTACTTATTGGAAAGCACTCGATATCAGTGATAGAGTTAGCATATTTAGTAGTGTTGATGTGAGTTTGCAATTCTAGGTTTCACACACTGCGATCATCAAACAAACAAACGGTATGAAACACAGGATCTCAAACTCACATCAACGCAACTATATATATATATATATATATATATATATATATATATATTGTTTTTCTGTCTTCTTGTTGTGGATGGATGGTAACCACAGGTTAAATATTTTTTTTATTTCTAGATCATTACTACAGTCACACACAACTTCTGCAGCATTATTTAGACTTTTAGCAACAGATTACCTGAAGGCAATAAGAAAAAACAGTCAATTACAGTCTGCTTATATATAATTATAATAATTAAAATATGGGGAAGAGCACTTAATATTAGGAATTAATTGACCATAACTGAGAATATCTTTCAAAACATAATTAAGAAAAAGGCAGCTAAAGCAGTTTGTCAATCGTCTCTCGTTAGAGCTCAATTGAGGGTGAAAAAAATGTACGATGAGTAAAATGAACACCAAAGGCCAAATGCTCTATAATAAATATGCAACAATTAAAGGCCAATTACATTTAAGCCTAACTACTCCTGCTTACAAAGGGATGGCTGATAGGACAATATAAATAGATTTCAACACATTCAAATTAAATTCAGTATTAGCCTCTCCTCCGTACTGAGAATGTCTTGGTTTTAAGGTAAAGCACATTGCAGGTTTCTTAATAAATGTTCAACTATAGCAGCCAAACCAGTTGCATTCCCACAACTATGTAAAGTGTAATTATAATGATAACAATATATTAATGCAATCATAGCAATAATTAAAAATATATCAAAGTCAAATTTCTCTCATTGTTTTCTATAAAAAATTTTTTAATAAAAATAATATTAAAATTGTATGAAAAAAATAATTAAAATGTTGGAATCATGTAAAAATTAGTATAGAAACTATTTTCAGCAAAAAAAGATAATATTAAATTGTATTAAAACTAATTAAGAAAATTGGAAATTTACTAACACGGTTTCTTTTTCAAAGAATGAAGCCAAATGGTTTATAAGAAGAAAAAAAAAATGAATTGATTTGTAAAAAGTTGAAAAAATAGGCTCCAAATTGATGTCACAAAAAACCTGCCAAAATGCCAGATGGCATTAAACTTTCAGATGGTTTAAACTTTCAGATCGTTTAAACTTTCAGATCGTTTAAACTTTCAGATGGTTTAAACTTTCAGATGGTTTAAACTTTCAGATCGTTTAAACTTTCAGATGGTTTAAACTTTCAGATCGTTTAAACTTTCAGATCGTTTAAACTTTCAGATGGTTTAAACTTTCAGATCGTTTAAACTTTCAGATCGTTTAAACTTTCAGATGGTTTAAACTTTCTATTGCAAAATTTTCCAGGATTGAGTTAGCTTTGATGTTTTCAAAACCAGTCAAATTTCAATTGAAAATGTGCAGTTTTTTTTTTTTTTTTTTTTTTTAAGCTTATCACCCCAAGCAAGGCTGGAGGCCACTAGCACGCAAGGGGTTACAGAAGGTTTGGAGGAAGAGCAGATAGGAGTGGTAAAGGAGAGGATGTGGAGAAAGATAGTGGATCGATCAAGGCAAGGGGGTTACAGAAGATTTGGAGCGAGAGCAGATAGGAATGAAAGGTGAAAGGATGTGGAGAAGGGAAGTGGATAGATCAAGGCAACTGGAGATGTCGATTGACGTTACACTTAAATAGTTAGAGATTATATTTGTCAGGGAAACAGGATGCAACTGAGGTGACTCAATTTATTAAACAATGTGTATAAAAAAGTATAGGCCTCCCAGGAACTGATTTATGATCCATGTTTGGATCCATATTTTTTGATCCATATGTTTACTATATAAGAGAGAAGATATTAACTGCAAAGGCAGAAAAGATTTGACCTGACAGGGATAGACTGACTCAGAGTGCTGATGTTGATGCTGCTGCTGATGCTGTTTTTGGTGCTAACAAAAGATCACATGGTGATCTGCAATGATGAAAAATTACCTCCATTGTCACTACTGACAAAAAAGAGAGAAAAATTTTCTAAATTCTGATACGAATGACTTTAATAAACAATATCTGAATAATATTAAACGAAAAGGACACAAGAAAAGTATCTTCACGGAAGACCATGTCAACCTTTTCTCATGCTCACTACAAACTTCAACTTGCACCTTTGAATTTCAACTTCTAACCATTGAACCATTGGCAATTTGAATTGTGAATTCTTCAAAGCAAGCAAATCTTTTCTTAATAAGAAATTGATTTATATGAATCGTTTCTCTTTCAGCATGTTGCCTACTTCTATAATTAACATAATTAATAAGTCTATGAGAATAGCTTTTATTAAATAATGGAAGTGAAATGGTACATGCACAAAAGAACAGAAACCGACTGATTTGCCATGCAAGATAACATTTATTAAACAAAATAACAAATAAAAGAAAAGTTTAAGAGTTGCTTTTCCTAAGAATAAAATGAAATACACTACGAAAAGTATTAATGAATGTATTTGAGTGTGACTTGCCTGTGCTGGTGTGTTTGTGTGTGAAGCATTCACAGCCCTTTTTGCTTCAGTGTGAAAAGTTCATGTCACACTTCGAAAGGAGAAAAAACAGGAAGAGGATTACTTAAGGATTCACTTGTTTTTATACCTGTTGATACTACTTTATTATGGGCTGCTGCTGATAATGCGTTTATTAAGGGCTGCTGCTGATACTACTTTATTAAGGGCTGCTGCTGATACTGCATTTATTAAGGGCTGCTGCTGATACTGCGTTTATTAAGGGCTGCTGCTGATACTGCGTTTATTAGGAGCTGCTGCTGATACTGCATTTATTAAGGGCTGCTGCTGATACTACTTTATTAAGGGCTGCTGCTGATACTGCATTTATTAAGGGCTGCTGCTGATACTGTGTTTATCAAGGCATTACACTCTAAAAAAGTTGTTAAAAACTGCTTGTTGTTAAGGAAAACATTTGATTACAAGAACTGTAGTTTTTTAAGAGAAAACTGTTTTGTATTTGAAAAAACTGTTAACCTGTCTTGATAAATTGAGATGTGCAAGGGAAATTTTGTGCAAGGTTCATAGTGTCATTTGTATTATTTGTATATAAGGAAAAATATTTTTGCCATTGTAATAATTTTTTTTTCTTTGCAAATTTCACACCAGAGTCTTATGCTTTTTCAATTGCTCTACTCAAAATAATCGTTATAAGAGATTTTATGTTCTCTCTTCTCTTTTCTCGCAAAAAATATTTTATCTCAGCTAAATGTTTTCATTTAACATCAATCAACATAAAATGGCTGTAGAAGGGGAAAAGATTTATACATGAAATTTTCTCTCTAGATGATTACTTTTGTTGTCTCGTATTTTCATCTTTGCAGGGAAATTGTTTTTAGAAAATATTTTCTTTTCTAGTTAAGCTGCTTTTGTTTTCTCTTGTTAAAATCATCATCACCATCATTATTATTATTATTTCTTCTTCTTTTAATTAAAAACATTCCTGCTGTCCAAATTGATGGTTTTGTCTGCACCACACCTATGCATTTCAATAACATTAAAGGCTTATTCATAATAATTTCCTTTATTAAAATGAAGAAAGACGGAATCTAGCTTATATCCTGTTAGATATGGTGGAGTGATTTTTATACAAAAACATGGCTGGCATTTATTTACTCTAATCAAATTTGTTCTTAAATCCTGAATTTTTCTTCTTTTTTTTTTCAAGCTACAACATTTTGGTTTTTGCAATGTTGATGGAATGGATTCTTCCATAGGAATGCTTGAACAAGCAAAATCAAAGAATGCCTACAAGGAATATTTTTGCTCAACAATTGGACCTGGGTGTCCTAAAGAAATTCCTGATAGTAAGTATCAGATTCTTCATTAAGATGTGTTGGCTGCTTGAGTTCAGGTTTTGACATCAATTTCTACAACAACCAATACTTTTTAAGTTGTGGGTAAAAATGAAAGAAAACCAATAAAAAAAAAAGAAATTAAAAAAAACATTAAATATTTTTTTTTTCCCATGATGCAAAGTTATAAAAAAACTTGAAAGGGTTTCTAGCCACATATGTAATTTTGTGACCTTATTTCCAGAAAGGACTGAAATCTTTCTCTTTTTCTGTCTTCAAGACGTAAACCACGTAGTAATAGCGTTCACACTGGGGGAATGTCAGTTTCCCTGGTCCACTGAACTCTGAACTTTTTCCACTTACCAACAACATTGTCGGACATATTTTAGCAGCCCTTCTCATAAAGTAAATGTTTGGTGTTCCCATCTCATCATGAAGCTGACGAACTCTGCCATGTTTAGCTGTTCATATCCTTCCTTCCCATAAATCATTCCAGAACCAAAATGAAAATGAACTCAAAAGAACTTTTAACTTTGTCTCAATACAGTCAACATAAAAGGAATAAACGTCCGAAGTAGAAACACAAGTTACTTTTGTATGCTTCTTCTACACTTTCTTTAACATATTCACCTAAAAATACACATGAAATCCACAACCTTATTAACATCTACAAAGTGTCCATCAGAAAGGCATGAAACAAAAATTCCCACTTGAAAATATATGATGATGCCAAGCACTTACTTTAAACTTCCAGAAGGAGGAACATGCTTTGATCTTGTGATCTCGTGTCACATTTCTCAAGGAAATCAAGAGTCTCCACCTACAGCCATCTATATAGATGCAAAAATCTCATTAATGATGTGCATTATTTTAATCATTTTGCTTCAAGCAAGGCAATAAAGCCACTGAGATGCAAGGGGTTACTAAGAGTGAAAAAGAATGGGGTAACTTTAATGAGGCGAAAGGACAATAAAAGTACGGGAGCCAGGATGACAGAAGATGGCAATTGGCATTGCATTTAATTTTTTGAAGATTGTAGTTGACAGGGAAGCAAGAAACAGAAAGGGAGTTTCAAAGGCAGGAAGTGCAAGAAAAGAAATTATTAAAATAGAACTTATGATTACAACTTGCTAGTTCAACAATAAAATGGTGAGACCTAATTGCCAATCTGCTTTCGCTGGTTCCTAGGCCCCATGAATTTAAACGTCCTACGAGGCTGGCATCCCGTTCCCACCCCTTCACCATTGAAACTGTTAGATGTAGATGTCTCTTCTACTCCAATAGCTTCATGTCTCGCACATCTCGCCTGTGGAATTCCCTTCCTTATTCCTGTTTCCCTGACAAATACAATCTCCAACTATTTAAGTGTAACGTCAATCGACATCTCCAGCTGCCTTGATCTATCCACTTCCCTTCTCCACATCCTTTCACCTTTCATTCCTATCTGCTCTCGCTCCAAATCTTCTGTAACCCCCCTTGCCTTGATCGATCCTCTCCTTCACCACTCCTATCTGCTCTTCCTCCAAACCTTCTGTAACCCCTTGCGTACTTGTGGCTTCCAGCCTTGCTTGGGGTGAAAAGCTTAAAAAAAAAAAAGAAAGTAGTATGCTTAAATTCATGCAATCGAGGCACCAAAGAGGAAAGCTCATCAGAACAATAGCCATGAAAATACTTATAGAAAAGACAGAGGGAAATCATGTCTCGGTAGAAGGGAAAGTGACTGAAGTCGAGATGTCAGGTCAGGACAATAACATTGCGGATTCTTCTTTGACTTTTGTCAAGAATTCCCAGATATATAGCAGGAGCACCGAACCAGATACGGCAGGAATATTTCATGGACGGACAAATGGTAAATTTATAAATGTGTAAATTCTGACAAGAAAATTGTCTGCCACAACAAAGTGAATGAACTTTCCTAGCAGCAGACGTAGCTTTTGATTCAATATAAGTATCCATGTCACTCGAAAATGTGAGCCCAACACACTGGGTTCAATGGGTTCTTCTCCTGGAGGTTAGCATCAGCCATATTGATGGAAGGCAGAAAAGCTTCTCTATAGGGATTTAATGACAGCAGTTTTATTTTGGAAGTGTTCAAAATAAACAAGCCATTTCTTTCCCTCCCCCCTTAAGCACTGACTGAAGTTTGTTTTCAAGAGCATCTGCCAGTTTTATTTTGTCGGACTTTTTGAACTTGCTACGAAAACAGGATTAAATACTCAGAACGAACCAAAGATTAAATTTTAGATGTAGAAATTTCTACCATATTGGTTATTTACATTATTTACACTCAGACTATTGTCCTCATTTTTGTTGTTATTATCACAACATTTGGACCATTGTACGCTCCAGCCTTTATTGAGAGCGGTAATCTTCAAGGAATCTTGAATTGAACCTTTTATTTAATCTACAGGTTATTCTCATGTTGCTTTTAATACCTTATAGATATCTTAGGATATCTTTTATCTTAGATATCTCTTATGGATATCTAGGAAAATCTATGATTATCTCTTAGGGATATCTAGGGTTATCCCTTAGTGATATCTTAGGGTAAATCTTATTTTAGATATCTCTTAGGAATATCTAGGGATATCTCTTAGGAATATCTAAGGATATCTCTTAGGGATATCTCGAGATATCTCTTAGGGATATCTCTTAGGGATATCTCATCTAGTTCTTTAGTTCTGCTCAGTTATTGCTCACTCTGTTTTCATTGGGTCTAAGTCTGTACTTCCCAGCCCAGAGATTGAACTCACAATTACAATGTTACCAAATTTACAAACTAACACTTTAATCCACAAGGTTATGGTTACTATTTTAATAAGTTAAGCAATGTCAAGCCCAGTCACTACCTCAACGAGTGACTGCTTGGGAATACCAAGTGCTACAAGTTTGGATGTGTGGGTGGTGTAATGGATAATGCCTTGAAATAGTTAATCAGAGAGGTAAGTTCCAATTCCCATTGAGTTCATAATATTCACTTATGTGCAAATACCATTGGAAAAGGTATGAGTCCACCTCTTCTCTCCCCAGCTATGGGTTAATTAATAAGACTTGTATCACTAAATCATTATTATTTTTTTTTTAAATTCTTACAATCTAAAAATATTTTCTGGTTTTAAATAACCTGTAAAATGTTGATAAACCATAGAAAATGAATCAATCCATTGGTGACAGAGTAATTGTGAGTTCAATCCCTGGAACTGGCAATGCAGTCTTAGACTTAGTGGAAACACAATGAGCAATAAATGAGCCTTACTAAATAAAACTAATGAAGATATCCCAAGACATGGTCAGCAAAATGAAAACCATCTACCGCCATAGATTAAATCAAGGATTCAATTCAAAATTCCCTGAAGGTTAACCAGATAAACAAACACCTGATGAAGGCCAAAGGGCACACTGGTCGAAACTTTGTGATAATAACAACAAAAATGAGGACAATAGTCTGAGTGTGAATAACAATAATTTTTCATCTCAGAAGTTCAGACAGAAAACAGATTGGTAAAAAAAGAATGGCTTTGTTCCACCCATCCCTCAAATGGCCTTGTTCCATACATCCCTCAAGTGGCCTTGTTCCACACATCCCTCAAGTGGCCTTGTTCCACACATCCCTCAAGTGGCCTTGTTCCACACATCCCTCAAGTGGCCTTGTTCCATACATCCCTCAAGTGGCCTTGTTCCACACATCCCTCAAGTGGCCTTGTTCCACACATCCCTCAAGTGGCCTTGTTCCACACATACCACAAGTGGCCTTGTTCCATACATCCCTCAAATTCAAATCAAATTGTCGCAATAATTTGATACAAGAAGTAATATCTCGGTGGCATAATTGATAGCCGCTTGCAACAAGAAATTGAAAAGCTGAGGTTGAATTCCAGTTGAGTTCGTTATATTTACTTATGCACAAAGATAATCTTTCTCTCCACCAGCTATGGGTTAAATAGTAGAATTTGTACCTGGAAAAATCATTGTCGTCACCGAAAGAAATTTTTAATGCAATATTCACTCACAAAGGAAAGAGTTATTGCTGCATTCCTAAAATATTTTCTGGTTTTAAATAACCCACAAAGGGTTGATAACCTGTAAAAAACAAATCAAGCCATCAATTGATACAAAAATAATTTACCCCCAAATTGGTTTGCTTCAGTCATTGAAGTATAAACATGGTTGGCTCAAGTTTAAAGTATCTGAAATCTCTTTTCACTTGTCAAGTAAAAATCAAAATATAATTTTTTAATCTTATTTATTCAGCAGACAAAAGGATACATTTTTATAAATCCTCCTCATAAAGAAATTCAAGTAAACAACTTGCAACAAGTTGAACTATGTTTTAGCTTTGAATAATCTACAAAGGATTTTGATAAACAAGAACAAACAAATCAATCAGTAAATGAAGTAAAATTTTCACCGAACAAAAACTTTTTTTATTTATTTTTTTATTTATTTGTTCCATTCTGAACAATCTTTTTAATCATTTTTCTTACTTCTTTGGCTGTGGCATTTTTTAATGTATATGTAATATATATATATATATATTTTTTTTTTTTAATATATAGATACATATGATGTGATAACAATTGCGGGAGGCTTTGGTCCTGGACATATTCCATGTGAAGCAGTTGATGAAATGATCAGAATTGTCAAACCAGGTGACTAATCAATAATAATAATAAAATTTGGCAGTTTTTAACTTTCATACCCACAAAAAAACTGTGGTAAAAGGACAGTTTTTCCCTTCACACTGCTGTTATTTTAACTACCTTCACTCCTTAGTAATGTTTATTGTTTCAAAAAGCAATGATTAGAATTGTGATAAAACCTAAATATATAATGAAAGTGAATTTATACATTTTCTTTGTTCTTGAGAATTTACAACAAAAATATTAAATACTATTTATTAAATTGTTTATTTACAAGAATAATTTTATATTTACAACATTCTAAAAACTAATACAATTGTATTAAGACTAATGCAATGCAATATTTATCATTTACCAATTTATAAAGAAATAAAAATGAACATTTTTTTATTTATAAACATTTACTGAATTCTTAAAATATGTGAACCAACTCTAAAGAAATCCTTATTTACCAAAGTTCAAATTGATTGGCAATTAGCCAATGTTTTAGCAACCATTCCAATAAAGAATCTAATAAATAAATAGTTAAATAGTGTTCATCATTTTTGTTGTAAATTCTCAAGAACAAAGAAAATGTATAAATTTACTTTCCCATGTTTAGGTTTTATTTTTAATTCTAAACATCACTTTTTTTTTTTAAACATTAAATATTGCTGAGGAGTAAAGGCAGTTAAAATATAATTGTTGCCAAGAGAAAAATCATCTTTTTAGCACACCATTTTTTTTGCCGGAATTAAAGTTAAAGATGGCCTAAAATTCTTTTTAATATTTTCTCACATTTGTATTATGTCATTATTTCACTTAATGCTTGTATATTATCTTTTTATAAAATGCATGTTATCATTTTTTTGAACAGTGGGGAATATCCTGAAAAAAAACATTTTATTGTCAATTTATTATAAGGTTTGTGTAACACTTGTAGTTCTGGTTAATAATACTGTAAGGAACACTGGAACAAAAGGTTGAGTGAGAGACATGAATTAAGAGAGAATGCCATAGTTTGGTATGTCAATGTGTACAACTCATACACTATGCCTTGCAACCCACTTTGCGATAACCGTTCCTATGAGCGGACATTCTACTCATAGCAGATGGACAAGTTCATGTTCAACAATTAGGGTAGAGAAGGTTAGTCGTCTTTCTACACAACACGTGTTATCTTTGTAAATGAAGAGACAGTTAAGAGAAAAAAAGGGTGTTTCAGAATATGAAATCTCATCTTTACAATACAATTTAAAAAGCAACAAAAATCCACAAATATTGATGTTTATAATAAGCCTTTCTCGTTCTCTAGTATCTATGAGAGGAGGAAGAGTTCATTCTACTGTAGGAGGGTTTACCGCAACACATTCTTTTTCTTTTCCCCTCCCTTTCCTTAAACAAGATATCATCTCTGGCGTATTTTTCTTTTGTCTTTTCCTCACAATCAAATCTCTTATTTATCCGAAGTAATGAAAGTACATAACGTGCATTCTAATGAACTTTCGAACTAAGAGAGAAACAAACAGAGTAATATGACCTTTCAAGCTATTTTCTTCATCTATGTCCTGTGTCACATCAGGACATTGGTGATCATGGCTCTCCACAATTTCCTATCCTTTGTAGTTCTTGATAAATGTTGTCTTTTTTATATCTCTTCTAAACCTTGTTCCATCATTCATTTACCGAAAATCACTAAGGAAACTATGTGTTCGTTTCCTCTGTCCCTCTTTCCTACAATCTGTCCTGTGAGTATCAAATTTTCCAAGCCCTCTTTCCTCATTATGTGCCCTAGAAATTTCAGTTATCTCTTTCTGAGGTTATGGATAAGTGTCCTCTTTGTTTCCATTGTCTCTAAAACTCCTTGTTGCTCAAATGTTCATTCCATGACATTCTCAGTATCCTTCTGTAGAACCACATTTCTGCTGCCTCAAGTCTACACCATTTACATTATTCAGACTATTGTCCTCATCTTTGTCGCCATATTTATTACAATGTTTCAGTCGTTGTATGCTCTGACCTTCTTCAGCTGCAGAAAGAAATATAAAGGGGAGACAGGCCGCCCCCTTAAGGTGAGGCTTCAAGAACACCAGAAAGCTGTAACATGAAAGGAAGTGGAGAAATCGGGTGTGGCTGACCACATATGGAGAGAGAAGGGAGATCACCGCCCTCTGTGGGATCAGGTTGAGATCATAGACAAGGAACACCATTGGAAAATTTGTAAACTTAAGGAGTCAGCACATATGCTAGGCCACAAAAATCTCCTGAGCTGACCAAGCATAGAAATGAATACAATATGGGAACCAGTAATAAGGAGTGCTAGAGAAAAGTGATAATAACAACAAAAATTGCAATATGAGCTCTGGTAAAAATGATTGCTGAAAACATTAGGTTTATAATACCCAGAAATTCATACACAGATGTTCTCAAGGACACATGGCACAGTGGATAAAGGTGTTGGTTAGATCCAGTGACAGGACCCAAAGAGTGTGAGTTCAATACCTGGTTAAGGCGAGGGGAGAAATTGGAGAGGGGAATTAACAGGAGATAACTGATAACTGACATCCATTAAACATGGCACATGGAACTACCCCAATGAGCAAAATAAAGGGTTCAGTTCGACATTCCAGAGGCAGGAGCATACAAATATGGTGATAAAGATGAGGACAATAGTCAAAATAATATAAATAGTGTACATAATACCTCATCTCAGAAATATAGACAGATACTGCCTCAAATGTCTTCTTCATCTATGAGGAGATTGCCCAGCATTCACTGTCATATAAACAGTCCAGTACTCTTTTCTTTGTTCCGAATGAAATTTTCCTGTTTCTTAATATTTTGTATAGCTTTTGGAAGGCACATTTCGCTATCCCAAAGCGCTTTCACATGTTAGTGTTGAACTTTCCACTCACTGTTAAAACACGTCACAGATATTTAAATTGTTGTACTTGTTTCATTTTGGTATCTCCAATTTGTAATTTGCATGTTCGGATGTTCCTTTTACAGACTACTATACACTCTGTCTTGTTGCAATTGATCTTTAGTTCTTTCTTCTTGCTTTTCCTTCACGGCTTTCTGTAGGAGTTCTTTCTGTATAGATCTGCTATCAACAATGTGTCATCTGCATATTTTATGCTGTTAAATTTGTGCTACCAATAATAAATCCTGGTAAGAATTCTGCGAATATCACCTCACTGTAAAGATTGAATAAGTTCTGTGGAAGACACATCTTCATCTTAAACCTCTTTCCATTTGTCTGAATATCAATCTGTTCCATGACTATCACATGTTCCAAGCCCCCCTCTTTCCTTATTAATGTTCCTTAGATATTTCAACTTTTTCTGATGTTAAGCATAAATTTCTTCTTTGTTTCCATTTTCTCTAAAACTTTGCCATTGTTCACATGTTCAGTCCATGATATTCTCAGCATCCTTCTGTAGAACAACATTTCTGTTGCTACAAGTCGCTTCTTCATCCATGAGGAGATTGTCCAGCATTTACTGCTATATAGGAGGAATGATATTACATAACATTTCAGTACCTTTTTCTTTGTTTCTAATAACATTTTTCTGTTTCTTAATACTCTGCTTAGCTTTTAGAAGGCATCTTTCGCTTTGGATTTCAGTGTCAGGCCGTCTGTCCTTTCTTAAAACACTTCCCAGATATTTGAAATTGTTGTACTTGTTTCATTTTCTTATCTTCTATTTGTAATTTGCATGTTAGACTTTTTCTCTTCATAACAACCATGGATTCCGTCTTTTTGCAAATTGATGTTTAGTCTTCACTCTTCATTTTTTTTCATGACCTTCTGTAGGAGTTCTTATAATTTCCTTTCTGCCTCTCTTATCAACACTGTGTCATCTTACGTTGCTGGAATCGTGGATGCCAATAATAAATCCTGGTAGAACTTCTAATTTTCTCAGAATTGCCTTGCTGTTTTGGTTGAATAAATCCAGGGCCAGACTTTCACCGACTGAGACCCTAAGCAATATGAAATTCAAATCCCTTCTCTGAAAATATTGGGGTAAAAAAATTTTAAATAATTATACATGGTTATTATTTATTATATATAATTTTTGATGATTTAAAGAATAAAAACTAATGATAAAATAAAAATATATTTTTAAAAAATGAGATAATGGCGTGTGTATTTAGCTTATAGTTAACTACAGTACTGAATGTCTTTTCTACTCCAATAGCTTCATGCCTCGCACTTCTCGCCTGTGGAATTCCCTCCCCTCTTTCTGTTTCCCTGATAGCTATAATCTCCAACTATTCAAATGTAATGTCAATCGACGTCTCCAGATGCCTTGATCTATCCCCTAACCTTCTCCTCATCCTTTCCTCTATCACTCCTCTTTGCTTTCGCTCCAACTCTCTGTAACCCCTTGTGTGCTAGTGGCTTCCCACCTTGTTTGGGGTGAAATGCTTAAAAAAAAAAAAAAGAGGAAATGTGATGAAAAGACATATCCTAAGCATACACCTCTTTTACAAACATTAAAATTTACTTAAAATTTATTTAATATTTGCTGATACTGAAACATTGTCCTGTTAAACTCATACAACAGGTGCAACAGGTTAAGATATAGAAAATTCACCAGATAAATGTTTTATTAAGAAACCATCATACAATACTATTGATCAAAAGGAAAGCAGTTGAATTTACCCAGGAAAAACTTTTAAATCAAATATTAAATAAATGGATTTTAGTTTCTGCTAATCAAACATTGATGACCAACCTTTTAAACACCAGCCAAGTAAAGTGGCCATGTTTAAATGTAAATACTGGAACTTTCCGACAAACAGAATTGACAAAGTTTGCAGTGAACAATAACAAGAAAACAAGTCAAAAAATAATATTGAGCAAGCAAACAATATATGCATGACAATGCAACAGTAATAAGGCAAGTTCATCAGATATGAATTGGGATCAACACATGAGCAAGTCTGGTCAAGCAAACATAGCATTCTGACTTCAAGACAAGAAAGACAAGGTCTGAGTCATACGAAACCAAGAACCTGCCTATTTTATTGGATAGGTTTTGTATGCTTTTGCCTATAAATTGGTGAGGGGGAAGTGTTTTGTAGTCACTCCAGGCATGAACCAACACCCCCTCAATCTAATAGATGTGTGCACTAATTTCCCCTCCCCTATTCCCACTTTTTCTGGAGGCCACTAAATACAAACAAGATACATATAAACATTTACAATTGATTTGCAGATTTTTATTTTTATGATTTTTTAATATCTTTTCACATTTCAAAAATTTCTTTATATTATTATTATTTTCTTTTTTTTAAATTTTTTTTTTATAAAGTGGGGGAGGATAAAAGAAATCTGGGAACAAGCAAATAATCACCTCATTTAACACATTACCGGTTGAACTAGCCCCAGACTTACAACCTGTTATAAAATCTCATAAAATTCAAGAAGGAAAATCCAATCCTTATCCTGTCATTATTGAATTAAAAGTTTGATTCCATCAAAACAATCAAGATAAAATATATAAATAAGTTGAAAAATAATTAAATATTTATTTGTACTCTATTTACAGCAGACAAACCAAAGTAATATTTCAATTATAGAAACTGGTTTTCAAATTTGTTAATTACATTTACTGTTCAGTAAATTAATTGTTAAATATTTAGAGATAAATTAAAAATGTTCTAAATGGTGTCAAAGTGACATTAAAGCTGAAAAGATGGTTGAACAAAATCAATTATAGAAAGAGTAGGAGGGAAATATATGTCAAGTACTCTCTCTCTCTCTCTCTCTCTCTTTCTGTATATATATATATATATAGGCTCCTGAAAAATTTATTTCGGTTGAGCTCTCTGGGGAGGAAGTGTGGGTTTGTAAACAGTGACTATTACAGCTCATAATGCAAGACTCTTCAGTAAATCGAATCGAGTTCTCTCTGTCACTGTGTGTTTATCTAAAAATAAATACGCTTAAATTCTCCTTCATCCCTGCCATGCATCAACAGCTTAGTGGTAGAATCCCCGACTGACACTAATTCAGTTGGGTTTCGATCCTAGCTAGAGGCAAACAGATGTCTAGCCACACTGATGAGCTGTGATACAGCGAAACAGTCTGTCTGTGGATGACAATATATATATATAATATATATATATATATATATATATATGTTCTTGATAAGATCCAGAGACAGATATGCAATGTAATTGGCCCTGATCTGTCATCTCGTCTGCAGTCGCTCTCTCACAGACGCGCCTTGCCTCACCCTGTCTATTTTACAAATACTTTCACGGTAATTGCTCCGATGAGCTGCTTTCGCTGGTTCCCACAGCCTCATGAATTTAAACGTCCTACGAGGCTGGCATCCCGTTCCCACCCCTTCACCGTTGAAACTGTTAGATGTAGACGTCTCTTCTACTCCAATAGCTTCATGTCTCGCACATCTCGCCTGTGGAACTCCCTTCCTTATTCCTGTTTCCCTGACAAATACAATCTCCAACTATTTAAGTGTAACGTCAATCGACATCTCCAGTTGCCTTGACCTATCCACTTCCCTTCTCCACATCCTTTCACCTTTCATTCCTATCTGCTCTCGCTCCAAATCTTCTGTAACCCCTTGCATGCTAGTGGCTTCCAGCCTTGCTTGGGGTGATAAGCTTAAAATATATATATATATATATATATATATATATATATATATATATATATATGTAGTCATTTTCCAAGCCTAGCTTAGATGTGGCACAAGGCTGAAAGTAGGGGGCACCCAGTAAGAATCAAACTCACTACTCAATTGTAATTGATCTAGCGAGACAAGCTTGCTAACCATTACACCACATCAAGTGCACCCCCCTCTCTCTCTCTATTGTATATATATATTATATATATATATATATATATATATATATATATATATATATATATATATAAATTCTTATATGAAGAAAATTGATCCGTGAGATCACCACTGGTCGGCGCCTGATGAAGACAGGGTATCACATGTGCTAACACACATTGTATGTTAAAAAAAAAAAAATATAAATCAATTCACCCCCACCAAGCAAGGCAATAATTCCACTAAGATGCAAGGGTCTACTAGAAGTAAAAGAGAAGGAAAAGGCTTTAGAAGGAACCTGAAACTGAATCCTAAACAGGAAACAAGGGACAAACCTCTACTTCTGTACAAAAGATCTGGAAAGAATGTGAACCAGACAATATATAGTACCTGACATATATATATATATATATATATATGTTCAAAGCATTTACTTGTGATCAATACAAAGTAGAGCAATATATTATTATTATTTTTATTATAAGAGATTATAATAAAAACATATTGAAATCGCTACACAAAAGCTTTCATGTTTCAATACTTTGATTTTACTTCTTCAGGTGATGGTAAATAATTGGTGATTAAATGATTTTAAGAAAATTTAAAAACAGTGGAACCTCTTTTCTGAAAGATAATGGTGGGGGTGGAGAAACATGAAGTCAGAATTAAAAATAGATTTGTGGGTGTGTCTTGATTAACCAATTAAATGTCAGATCTGCACTGAATAGTGGTAAAAAGGTTGGGTTTATCTGTTAACAAAGTTCTTCCCTTGAGTGGATGTTTTGTAGAGAGAAATTTCTCCACTTGTTCCCATGAGGAATGAGAATTCCGATTGTCAAACCGCTTGAATTGGTATGTGTCTTCTGCAGCAAGAGTGAGTAATTTCTTTGGATAGGTGTCTCAAAAGGAGATTTCTCCACTTGTTCCAATGAGGAACAAGAAAACAAGAAGTCAAACTGCCAGGACAGGTCACACGTCTTCTGCAAAGGTCGTGAGTGGTCCTTTTAGCTCGACCTGGAAGGTTACAAATACTGAAATGAAAAAGAGGCTGAATAGAGCTCTGTCAGCATTTTAATGATTTCTTGGACTTCTGCTTGTACCCTGCTGATTACTTCTATTACTGCTACTGCTGAATTGAGCAAAGTAAGGAAGCCCCCACATGCCACAATAGCCAATAAGCGAGATAGTTATTATAGATGACTGGAGAATACAATGGTCAGAACATTAAGACCATAACATTCAAGATGTGAACAATTGTTCAAATAAATTCTTACTATTATTTCTTCATCTCATGAATTCAAACTTTCATTTTCTTTAAATTTACTTCTGTTTTTAAACAAACTATTTGTTAAGTTCTATTCTATAGACAATATTTGTTACCCATCATAGAGATTGAACTTACATCCTCCTGGTTATAAAAACTAGTGCGTTGTTGGATTAACTTGTCTCCCTTGCTAATTCAGATGGATTCTGCCAAAGTAGCTCAATTGAAGCTAGTTATTTTTCTCTAGTGGAAAAACAATTTTTCAGTTGTCTGGGGAATTCCTGTCAGAGTAATTCAAGGTTGAACAGACTTTCTGTTGCCTGGATAATATTCTTAAGATAATTTAACACTATTTACTGATAAATGCTATGTGCTGCAGCCATTTTCAGCTTCTATCTCTCAATATGTTTATAAAATAAAATATTTATGTTAATTTGAATGATTTTGTAATGTTAGTAAAAGTCCTTGTTACTAATATTTAATATTCTTTGATTTTCAGGTGGTTTCATTTATAATATAACAAGAGTCAACCATTTACTGACATTTTCTGAATATAAGGACAAATGGGAGCCATACATTGCCAAAAAGGAAGAAGAAAAAAAATGGCGGGAGATCAGTAGAACCATTTTCAAGAATTATTTCTTTGAGAAAGATGGTATCATGTATATTCATGAAGTATTATAAGCAACAATTTATTTTCTTCATAAATTAAAACAAATATACAATAAACACTTTTATCTTTTTTGTAATGAAAACAAAAACAAAAACTTCATCAGATAGAAAAGTTGACAGGTTTCAAGAATGAAAAAAGAGATCGACATTTTTGGGAAACTTTCATTTAAAAAAAATGTTATAAATTTTATTTATACGTAAAATATTTGTACTTGAAATTTTATTTGTACTTAAAAAAAATAAAAAATAAAATTGCTTTTGCTCTCAATTTGTATCCAAGTAAATGTATATTATGTTTTGAAAATAAAATCAACATCGACAAAAGTATAAAAAAAAAAAAGAAAAAATTAAAACTAACAGTACCTGTGAAAATTTCACAGTTTTGCTGTTTTTAATTGTCTCATGATGCATAAGCCTTAATTGTCTCATGACTCATAAGCCTTAAGTTAATGGTCTCATGATGCATAAGCCTTAATTGTCTCATGACTCATAAGTTAATGACTGGATACATTTATTGCAAAGTCTTCAACTATAAAATACACTTGGAAATTCTACTATTGAATTGTTAAAGATTTTAGCTTAACAGTTTTAACAAAATATGGGAAACGATTGTTTTTATTTTTTATATCCGATTGTCATTAATTCTCTGTTTGTATTGTGACTACCACCTAAAGAATATTTCATTAATGAAACTTTAATAATATGAAAAAAGATAGATACATAGAATTAGAAAGATTAAAATAGTATATGTTCATTTTAGCGTTACAAACAGTTAATTTCTTTCTTCCTTCTCCCTTCCATTTCTTTATATTTCTCTCCTTATTTCCATTTCACTGAAACAAACATTAAATGCCTGACTGATTCTTTCTTTCTTTTTCTCAATAAAACCAAATATCATCTCTGGCATATATATTTTTTTTTCTCAAGTTCAAAATGGAACAGGCCATTATTTAACTGCGGTAATGGCTGGACATAACATAGATGCTAATTAAAGAAAAAGCAGAATTAAAAAACAATATGAGAGAAATTTTGGTAGTACTTCAGCGTGTGATCTACTGCAGTTTCCATAGTCTATGTTGTAAAATGACATTCAGAGTGCAGTCGACATTTCATGGTATGAATTTATTACCTGTGCTTCCTTTATTCTTACCCTTTTCACCCGAGTGCTCCTGGCTGATCAATATAAAATGACTTTGAATCTGCAGTCTAACTTTCATGTGCTTCCTTTATTCTTACCTTTTCCACCTGAGTACTAACAGGAAAATCTCGTTAGAAACAAACAAAAGGATACAGAACTGGTCTACAATATCTGTTCTCCTATATAACAATGAATGCTGGACAAAATCATCACAGATGGAGAAGAGACCTGAAGTAACAGAAATGTGGTTCTACAGAAGGATACTGAGAATACCATGGACAGAACACATAAGCAACAACCAAGTTTTAGCGAAAATGGAAATAAAAAAGGACACTTATGCTTAACAGCATAAAGTGACAGCTGAAATTTCTAAGGCACACAATGAGAGAAGAGGGCTTGGAAAATTTAACACTCACAAGATCTATTGAAGGCAAGAGGAACAGATGAAAAAGGTGAATAACCAACCTGATGAACTTGTGTAAATAATTGGCAGACTAAAATTGATTAAGAGCTACAAAGGAAAGGCAACTGTCAAGAGCCATGGCCACCTATGTCCTAAAGAGACGTGGCACATAGAAAAAGACAAATCGTGTGACACCAATGAATTCCATTATAATGATGACCATTCATGTATTATTTAAACCCTTTTTATTTATTATCATTCTGATGATGACGATTTATATGATTAAGTTTATGTCATTAATGATAAATCATTATTCAATTTGTTTTTATCATCCTGCAGTATAAAGTTCTTGTAGTGAAGGTAGGCTGCACATTGAAGTATAAAAATGCAGGTAGATTGCATGCTAAATTGTAAATGAACTTGTAAACCGCACACTAAAGTAGCAGCAAGATTTGTTTCCTTCTGCATCGTTTCCTGTAAATAATCTTTTTAGATTTAAAAGAAAACTTCTGAATAGAATTTTTGTCCATCAATGATTCAGAATTAGAAAACAACCTTTAGCATTTGTATTTTCTTTTGGTAAAGATATTATTCAGCCATTGTGCATCTGCAAAATGTAGCCTGTTTCTTTTCAAAATATTCACACAAAGAATAACATGACAAAATAGTTTGTCATAACAAATAACCTTAATTATTGAAAACGAAGACAAAAGATTAACAAAAGCCTTTGCAAATATAAATTTGATATTAGTCCCCAGACATTTTGAGCAAGATACTTTTTTCTACGGAATAAGTTTATTACTAATAAATAAAATCTTCTGATGAACATATATACCATTGAATACGTGCCACGGTTCATCGCCCCTCTCCTCCAAAAATACTCATAGACAAAACTAAAAGTAAAACCGAACGTTAAAACAGAATTAAACTCCTTTATCGCTTAGAAATATGGAGGGGGTCTCCTCTTCGAATTAATGTGTAAATATTATTTTATTGTTTATTAATGTATAAATATTTTTTTTAACTAAATCATGCAACGATAAAGTACAAACACGTTCGCTTTGAGTTTTTAAGTACCAATCTGCTTCGATAAAGTAGAAAATCTTTATCCAAATTAAAAGTTATCTCCCTTTAACTGTAGACATTTCTTCATCATTATTCCAGCGTCCGAAGCAACATGGATTTTTTTTTCTATCATCTGCAAACAGAAAAACTAATTAAACAAAATTTCTGGCTTTTAAATAATTTAGTGATTTTTTTAATACTAATTTTGAGAAGATAATTAGTATTGAACGATTTGTTTTTAATCTGATTATTTTTTTATATTTAGTAGATATTTTTTACAATGATGTTTCGTTCACAAAAAACATTTAATTTATTTAATCCTTACAAAACAGCTCTTTATCTAATATTTTACAAATAATAACACTAAATGATTCTTTCATCTTTTTGATGACAAAGGAATTGTCAAAAACACGTTTTTGTTTTTTGTTTCCTTTATTACTTAGAGATCATATGCATGACAAATAGTTGTAAAAATGTATTTGTTAAATTTAAAAATATTGTTTCTTTCTGAGTTGATTATTTTTGTTACTTTGAGAAGTGAAACAAAAAAATCTTTTTAAATGGAAAGATTTTTCAAAAGGGGTTTTCATATAATAAATTTAAATTTGTCTTCTGGTTCATCTGTACGAATTTTGAATAAAGCATCAAAAATTTCGGCTTTGTTATTTTATCACTATTCAGCAGGTTTTAATTTCTTAAAACTTAAAAGCAAAAAGTTTTTTGCTAAAAGGAATTGTGGTGAAGACAACCATAGTTGTCTCCCTTTCGAAATACTTGACCATCAAAGAAATGGTCGAGTATCATTTAGGCATTGAATAAATTTTCACAAGTTTGTTTTTCTTTACAGGAAGGAACTAAAAAAAAATAATCTTAATTTTAAATTATCCTTAGACCTTTTTTAATTACTATGAAAATCTGTAAAGAAAATGGCTACTTACTATATCAGTCTATAAACACTCACACATTATTATAAAAATAAACTATCCACTCAGTCAGTGTTACAGAAATAAACATGCAAATTTATTACATTACGGGACAATATTGTCTTGTAGAATGTTAAAGGCTCCGATGTTTGTGACCAAAGAAAGAAATTTTGATTTGCGACCTAAGCCTTTTACAAAATGACACAGTAATATTAATGAAGACAAACTTTAAAAAATCTAAATTAACTTAAGATTTAGTAAAATGAACAAATTAGATTCAAATTATAGTGAATAACTTACATATTTTATTAATCAATTTCAGATCAGATAAAAATCGCTTTTTTTATTCATAAGATACGATATCCGTCCTGAGCAGATACCAATATTTAATTAACTTATAATTTAGGGGAAAAAGATTACACAGCATTTAAAATATAGAGGTTGGTTCGAAAATCTTGTCACCTACTACGTAATAAGAACAATAGAAGAACAAGTAATACAGTAATACAAAGCACATAGACTGGATTCAGTTAATTCACTTTTATTGATGCTGTCACATATCGACAAGGTCTGTATGAACATTATTATTTTCATGTCAGCTTTCTGAAATAGTAAATTATGTTATATAGGGGTGACAAGACTTTCGGACCAAGCTGTATTTCAAATTATTACTCTGAAAAGCTTCAGTTTTTAAACATGTAGAATTGTTAAGTTATTAGAAATGTTTTACTCTTCAAGAAACAGAGATTCAAATTCAGCAGAGCATTTTTGTTAATAGACAAATAGAAAAGATGAAGGTTGCCCAAAGAAAAGCCAGAACTCTCCATCCCCTGAACACCTTCTACACTACTATGCAGTGGCTACTGACATCTCTTCAGGTCCAACAGAAGACATTTCACACAGAAGTGAATGTCTATGAGCAACTCCAATGCTTGGCAACAAACTTCCACCAACGATGATGACAATGTGCATGTATTCAAGTATCTACTATTTCTGCATGACAAATATAAAAAAAAAACATATGAAATGGTCTGGGTAACAGACAGACGCAACAGTGCAAGTCGAAGTAGTAAGAAGAGTCATTAAGAAATCTTCTTGTGTATAGCCTCTCCTGTTATTCACAGTCTTCATAAGAAAGCGAACTATATATATATATATATATATATATATATATATATATATATATATATATATTTGTCATCCACAGACAGACTGTTTCGCTGTTTCACAGCTCATCAGTGTGGCTAGACGTCCGGTTGCCTCTAGCTAGGATCGAAACTCGACTGAATTTGCTTCAGTCGGAACTTCTACCACTAAGCCATCGGCGCACGGCAGGGATGAAGGTGAATTTTAGCGTGCTTATTTTTAGATTTAGATAAACACACAGTGACTGACAGTGACTCAATTCTGCCGAAGAGTCGTGCAATATTAGCTTAGTCACTGTTTACAAACTCACACCTCAAACCAATATATATATATATATATATGATAACATATATGCAGGAAGATGCAAAAGTAGATATACAGTAATGAAAAATAAAACGTGGGTACAAAACATATTGATTATACAAACATATCAATCCCTCAAATGTTCAAACTATTTGTCCCCAGCATTCACAAATTCCATTTCACCTGCAAAATATTTATTATTATTATTTATTAAAAAATAAAAATATATATAGGAGGCATGGTGGAGTAATGGATAGCATGTTGAATTGAGAAATCGGAGAGAGCCGAGTTTGAATTCCAGTTGAATCCACTACATTCACTAAACGTGCTAATACCCTTTGGAAAGGTATGAATCCTCCTCTTCTCCCTCCAGCTATGGGTAGATAGCAAGACACACTGGGTTCTATAGCCTTGGATGGCAACTGGTCTAGGAGAAGGACAACTCTGTATTCAAAACCTGCGGAAGGTTGTTTGGGGACTTTGTGGCACGTTCCTGTATTCGGGTCTTCAAAAAGTGTGGATGGTTTGACACAAAACCTTCACCACTAGAATCAAATCACGTGCTGGTATCGGGCTGTAGGTTCCTAGGAACTGAGCTGCTTGACCCTCATACATTGAATACAACGAGAGAGTCGAATATATATATATATATATATATATATATATATATATATAGTGTATTTGGGCAGAAATCACCATTTATACAAATATCATTAATGACGACTGACAAAGTACGAGGATTAGGCTTTTTCTTTCATTTTTCTTGGGTTCATATCAGTTTTCTTTTCTGGATATAAAGTGTATAAAAATTGTCAAAATGTTCAAAATATCTAAATTGCTTTCAACTATTCTATTTTAATTTTTAACTGAATCTGTAGATTTTTTTTTTTCTTGTTTCGACATTAATGCGAATGTTTTTTTTTTTTTAATTTCTTGAATATTACCTGCTTTGAATTATGACACTATGTCCTTCACATGTTTTGGCTTTACCTTTCAACAACCACCTGATGAATATTCATGAATGTTCTCGAATTTCAAAGCCTTGATAAACCAGACACCCTTGCTCTTGTATATAAACACATGCAACAAAATAAATCATTACATTTGCCTTGATAAAGTCCTTTAGAAGATGAAACGCATCGACTAAGAATCATTTTTCCTCTTTTTATTAATTTTGTTCCTTTACAGATGCATTCTATCTGAAAAAAAATTATATTGATCAAATCAACAGACTTGCTAAAAGCTAAAATGAAAAAGAGAAAAAAGGCCAAAAGGCAAACTTACTGACTCAGTGAAGCGCTCGAAGCCTAGATTGCCTAGGCCAAGCAAAAAACACTTAACAATGTTAAATCCTATAAAAGTATGGCATTAATCATAACTAGTTTCACACATGCAATCCTCAGACGTGTGTGTGTGTGTGTGCGCGTGTATATATATATATATATATATATATATATATCCAGATAATATGAGAACAAACGAAGTATAATTCCACTGTCCATAACATTTAATTTAAAAGAGAGCTCAATAAAGAGTAGAGCTAAATATATATATATATATATATATATATATATAGAACACAAGTACACATCAAGTGCTCCAGACTAGGTGCAATCTTCAGCTGAGCGCCGTGCTTCAGCAATGTTTCGGCCCATTTAGCTCAGTACCTTTCCACACGGTGGGCCTGCAACAGCTGAATGATGTTACGTTGCAACCGGTCTATGTTAATTATGTGCGACTCAATAAGAATTTTTGGGTAATCCATACACTTCCTTCCACCGCTTTTTCACCCCAAGTCTTTATCACCTTCTCCGGCTTTGGGATTCCAGCACACTTGAGGAATCTCTTCAAAGAGGCAGTAGGAAATCCTCTACAGCCAACCTCACATGGCACCAGAGTGCAGCCATATCCTCACTCACGGACTTCAGCCACCATTTCCTCAGACCGAAGCAACTTTCTTTCATGAACCTCCTCAATCCCTTCTTCCCATGCTGCTGTCAGTTCGCCAAGCAACAGATGTTGCTTCTCCAAATCAATTAAGACCAGATCTGGTCTCAGACCCTATCCATCCATATATATGGATGGATAGGCTGTGCAATGCTGCTCTTCTCACAAAATGCAACGTTGGCGGAATTGAAACTTTCCTGATGGAGTCACAACTTCCCCAAGCTGGTCTTGTTGCAAGGATGAGTGACAACAAAATGCTTGAGATCCTCATGTACAGCCATCTTGACAGTGAACAAAGATGTGTTGACCAGCCGTGGCTCAGGTATAAAGACAAACTGAAGAGTGACCCTCTCAGATGTCAATGTGTCTCATGCTAATTCTGAGCGAGCTGCTCTGGATAGAAATAACTGGAGTTATTTGTGCCAGAGCTGTATCAGAAATTCAAAATAAGACGTATCAACCAGCTAAGAGACGAACAACAATGGCAAAAAGCCTCAGCAAATATTCCTGTGGTTATGTCCTGAGATCCTCACTGTTGCACAATATATGGACTTGTATGCAGGCCAATAACAGGACTGAAGTGTCACATACGACACAAACATAAAAACTGAATGAGGTCATCAGATCCTCATACATTGAAATCGATGGGAGAGTCCATCATATATATATGTGTGTGTATGTAAGTATATATATATTTGTGGATTAACACTTCATCTGCTTTTTCTTTTCCTTTGCAGATGAGTTGAATATTTTAGGCAGTTGAATGACAAAGTAGAAAATTTCTGTGTAACATGTTTCATCTTGTAAAAGGACTACATCAGATTGATGAAAGGTTCTTATTGATGGAATGTTTGTGTTCTTAATTCTTCCACACACCTACTTGTGTCTTAGTGACTTTTCTGGTTGGTTTGGGGTGAAGACGATTAAAAAAAAATCATTGCCCCCCAAATTCACAAGCCAATGCTTTAATCTGTTAGGCTGTTATCCTGAGGAACAATTTTGAACTTAAAAGTTGGAACCTTAAACCAAATGTTCATATTGCCTTCCAACTGCTGTCACACTTGACCTCCTTCACCACCACTTCTTTTTTCTTGCTGCTAAAACCTTGCTACCATTTTTCTTTCTTTATTAATGATTCCCATATGAAATTTATTGTTAAGTTGGACCTACTGAGGAAGAAGTCACAGTGTGACATATTCACTGATTCCTTCAGATGTCTCTATCTCCGGTGTTCTTTATGTAATATTTTTACTTCATTCCATAGGTGTTCATGACTATGCTGTTCCCTCCATACATGATCAGCCATGCCTGATTTGACTGTCTTTTTTTTAATTATCCTCTTGGGAGTCAGTTTCATAAAGCAGCACTTCATGGGAAGAAGCTGCTCAAGTGGAATTTACATCTCACCAATGGAAAATGAAGGAAATGAGGGTGGTTCACTGAAATGGGTGTGGCATGACAGGTCCTGGATGTGAAGATAAGAACTGGTGGAACTAAGGAATGTAGTTTGTCTGAACACTTTCCATGGAGGAAAGAGCAGCAAGAGGCTCAAAATGTTTCGTCTGTGAGGAAAGGGGTTGTAGGGTGGGAAATAATTTATCATTGAATAATTTTATATTTATAACATTCTAAAAATATGAACTGATATATGTAATATTTTCATTTAATAATTTATAAAGAAATAAAAATGAAAACAATTTTTTATTCATAAATTTATAAACATTTACTAAATGATCAAAATATGTGAACCCACTTTAAGGAAATCTTTATAATTTACCATTTTATAAAATTTGATTTGATTGGCAATTAGCCAATGTTTTGTAAATGGTACCTAAATTATTCTTGGAAATAAACAATTTAATAGTATTTAAGATTTTTGTTAGAAATTCTCAAGAACAAAGAAAATGTATAAATTCACTTTCATATGTTTAGGTCTTATTAAAATTCTAATCATTGCGTTTTAAAACAAAAAACATGGCTGATGATTGAATGCAGTTAAAAGAATAATGCTATCAAGGGGGGGAAAAAAAACCTTTCTTTTGAGACACCATTTTTTTTTATTTTTGCAGACATGAATGTTAAACATTTGCCCAGATTTGTTCTGCAAAATCATTGTAAGGAAAAAATAAAATTCTTCAATTTTCAAAATATTTAAAGCTTTTTATTTACAGCAGATGTTATAAAAATATAATCACATTTCAGTGAGATGAGGTGAAAAAGAGTGATTTTCAAATGAAACAAAAGATTTATGTGTGAAATAACACAAAAAATGAGGTTTATTGTCAACCAAACAAGAAGACAATATGGTTACCAAACTTGGAAATTGAAAAAATATCTATATAGCAGAAACTGATATCATATTTTTTAAGTACAAAAACGTCCATCTTTTTTATTTTTTTTTAAAATTGGTGAACAAGTTTTTTTAAGCATTAAAATCAAGTTATCATATAAGCACACAAATTTTTCAACTACCATTTCTTTATTCAGTCAAAGATAATGGCATAGTTTAAAGTTAACATGAATGAAAATGTCTTATGCAAGGAAAATTGATGTTCATTACATTTCCAAAGAAAATATATTATTGAAGGAATTCAAATTGGTGATTCTAGATAATTTCATTACATGAAATGTTTTGTATTTTCCATTTTGAAATAAATTATGGGATGTCATAAATCATGATTAAATATATTTCATGTACAAAAATGATCTTCTTGCTGAAAAAAAAGTTTTCAGTTTCTTTCTATTCAGATATAAATTGTTTCCTTTCTTTCCAGGCAGAATTCAGTTGCGTATTGTGTCTGTCACAAAAAAGATTTGAGACAAAAGAACAAAAACATGTAGAGAGAATTTTTGTTGTGTAATCAATGATTTGGTTGAAATAAAAAAACAAAAAAAAAAAACAAAAAAAAAAAGATAATTTTGTCCAAAATATGAACAAGATTCTGTTGCTTTTAATGAAGAAGATTGAAAGGAAAAAGCTTCATAAACGACGTGTATGCATAGACACAATCATAAATATATAGAAAGGATCATGTTTATACATTAATTGTCACATGCAGACAAACATTCATCAGATGCGCATATTTACAGGAAGACATTTAAAAAACAAAACAAAATGATTTGCACAAGCATTCACGAAGGACTTTCAAAAGACTTTATTTAACAGGGGAGGTAACTCTTTCGTTGCAAGGTTTTTTACATCATTTCATCAGAAATTACTATCATACAGGGATTTATTTGAGATTTTTTAAAAAAACAGCTTAAATTGATAAGCTAAAAATAAAATAAACTTTTTTTTTATCTATCAAGTACAAAAATGATTTTAAAATTTCTCTTTTTTTTTTTTTTTAATTTGTAAATGAGTCAAAAACTCTTACGGGAATTTAAAAATCTTTCCATATTTTGGTATAAAAAGGAAATGGATAAAATTGAAACTACATGTCCGTCAAAAGAAACAAAATACTTAATGCATTTCAAATATCATGACGACTTTTGTGAACCTGAATTCCCAGAAGTTTTTAATAATTAATGCAGAGTTATTAGACATCTTAAAAAAAAAAACGTATAGATGACTGGTTGCTGTGTTTTTACAATATTTACATGCAAACTATTGTCCTCATCTTTGTTATTATTATCACAATGTTTTATCTGTTGTACCCTCCAGACTTCAAGTGCTTGTCAATCAGATTAACCTCTAGGAATTTTAAACTGAACCGTTTATTTAATCTACAAGGGTAGATTGTTCCCATTCCACTAACCATATCTGGGTTGATCAATTCATTTTTTATGGCTTATCAACCCTTTGCAGGTTATTTAAAGCCAGAAAATATTTCTAGATTGTAAGAGTTTTTTTGAGATAATAATGATTTAGTGATACAAGTATTACTAATTAACCCATAGCTGGAGGGAGAAGAGGTGAATTCATACCTTTCCCAAGAGTAATTGCATTTAAGTGAATGTAACGAACCCAATGAGAAGTGGAACTTGCTTCTCCAATTAACAATTCTCAGCCATTATGCATTACACCACCCACACATCCAAGCTTACGGCACCTGCTATTCCCAAGTGGTCACCCATCCAGGTACTGACCACGTTTGATGTAGCTTAATTTTGGTGATCATGTGAGAACCAGTGTTTCGACATGATTTCTATGTCTTGGGATACGCAGCCGTGTTCATATTTACCACTCCTCAGTTATTGTTTATCCTATTTCCAGCTGATTCCAGGGATTGAACTCACAATTACTATGTCACTAAATTCACGAATCAACGCTGTAACCATTAAGCTATTGTCCCGTGGCAGTAAAAACTCATTGAAAACAGAGCAAATAATAACAAGAGCCGTACGAAATAAGGACGACTAGATGCGACATCTCTAGACAGGGTCAGCAGAACAAGATCTACGGCCATAAATTAAATAAAGGGTTCAGTTTGAAGTTCTCTAAAGATTATCTGGATTAACAAGCAGAGAATATTATGGTGAAGTGCCCAGTCTCAGGAAACAACTGCTCGTGGCAGTACCTCCCTCATTGGGCTGATGTTGGGGTAGTGGGGTCAGTAGTAATACTGATAACAGCACAACTGATATTAGCTGGGGCTGGGCTAGTTTTGGACCTGGCCCAGATGCACACGCTTGGACTCCCCACATTATACTGACCTTGTATCACATCCTGCTAGTATGCGGCAACAAGAAAATACAATCTGGATTGACAAGCACCTGATGAAGGCTAGAGAACACAATGACCGAAACATTGTGATAATAACAACAAAGATAAAAATGATATTCCACACATATAAATAATGTAAACAATGATAAATCCTCATCCGAGAAATTCATACAGAAATGATTGATTGTATCAGGAATCAACTAAATCCAATATTAGAACTCCCCCACCCAATTTTGGCAAAGTTTAACATACATACCCACAAAATGTATGTCAGTCAGTTTCTCACCCGACAATACTAATAGATTTTCTCTGCAATTTATATTGTCTTAAAAAGCTATTTCTGGAATTTTAATAAAACCCATAGGAAATCAGATTCATGCATTTTCTTTTTTCTTGAAAATTGACAAAAGAATTAAACACAGATCTTATAAATAAAAAGTCTAATAAATAAATGGCTTGCAAACAATTTTAGTGAATTTGTGGCAAGAGCAAATAAAAGAAATACTTGGAAAATACATTTTTTCAAAATTTAAAATTACAATTACATGTCATGTGTTTATTTCACATTTATTGTAGTCTTCTCATTTTTAAAAAATTTATGAGTAAAAATATTTTTAAAAGTTTATGAATAAAACTTTTTCATAGTTATTTCTTTATAAAATGATAAATAAACATTGCATTGTAGTTGGTTCATATATTTGTATAAACTTGTAAAGATAAAATTATACTTTTAAATAAAAAAATCTAATAAAATAAATACTGTTTAATTCTTTTGTTGTCAATTTTCACAAAACAAAATATACAAATCAAGTTTAATATATGTTTGGTTTCATTGAAATTCTAAAAATATTATTTTAAATAATAAAAATTGGTGAGAAAGTTTACTGTATTAATGGTGAAAAGATACTTTTGCAGTTATATATGTTAAACTTTGCCAAGATTTCTTTGTTTACAGAAGTTTTAATTTTATTTTTATCCAAACAAGGCAAAATACTTGCATTCTTTTTTATTAATTAGATTCCTGGGGAAAAATATTTTTTAAATTATAAAATGTCTTCTACATCTTTCTACTACCATAGTTTTTGAAGGTAATCTAGTTTTTAAAAAATACTGTTTTTTGGGGGTTTTTTTTTAATTATTATTATTATTATTATGATTATGATGATAATAATAATAATAATAATAATAAAAAAAGAAAAAAAAAAGAAGATCTTTCTGTCCCTGTACCATTTTAGTGCATAAATATGAAGCAATATTTTTTTGTTTCCTTCACTCTATTGCCTCTCATTTTCAGTAAACCCCTTACACGTGAGCAGCTTTATTAACTTGTCTGGATTGAAATGATGTTGAAGAAAAAAGAAAAAAGGAAAAAGAAAAAGAAGAAATTTGAATTTCAACAAACCAAGTGAGTTTTGATGAAATAATTATTTTGAAATACACACACAGACACAAAGTTATAAAATAAGAAAATTTCAGGTTTAACTCTTAGCACTCTGTAGACGACTATTTTTGCCAAGCAAAATGTTAGTACTGTCAATGCAAGTTGAATTTGAATTTCTTTGTTGTGTAGTCATACCCTTCTATGGCAACACTTAAAAAGAACTTGACTGAAATTCAGAGCCAGTCTGCTGCAATTTCAAATATATAGAATTAATATATAAAACACTATATCTTGAGAGGATTCCATATACACTAAAAGACGAAGTAATATTTATAAATGATACAGAGTGCTAAATGTTAAGTAGTTCTACAAATTTTGAATCAATGAGGTTATTATGTGTTTGTTAGGATTTGAAAAAGACGATAGAAAGAAAAGATGAGTGTAAAACAAAAGAAAAAGAGAGAAAGTGCAATGAATGATCACAGATGAAAATCAATGGGACAATGAAGAAAAAAAGATTTGTAATGAATACATTTTTTTTGAAAATCTATGAAAATAGTGTTAAAACATTTGTATAGAAATAAACAAAAAGAAAAAAAAACATTTCCAAAAATGTCAATTAGAAATTTCGAAGCACAAAAATGTACAGAATGAATTTTTTTTGTACAAGATAAAATATGAAAAATAATTCTGAATTTGTGAGTGGAAAAGAATCTCCCATGCAAATCGTAGATCCATATTCTCTGTGAGGAAAAGTGTATGTGTGCACTTTTATATATATATATATATATATATATATATATATATATATATATATAGATATAGATAGATGAGACTATTAAATTTGTATTATCAACATGTATATTCCAGATGGAGTTTTGTATGTTTTGTATGTATATTTAAATGAGACCTATGGTCAAAGAGATGTAACTGTGTTATTTCTTGTTAGGCATGTTGTAGTATATCCAATATAATTATTTACGAATTTGGATTAGTCAGAAACACAGTTCCTTAAGAAACGTGAATTCGTACATAATATTGGTTCTCTGTAATTTGGATCTTGCAGGTGAATTATTATTTTTGACAATGGGGTCAGCAGTTTTAAATTTTTTATAGTAGATAATTAATTTAATTTTCTACCAAACTGAGAATACAAAAATATAATAGCCTCATGCATTTGCAAAAAGGGCTATAAGTAATGGAAGTATATATATATATATATATATATATATATATATATATATATATATATATATATATATATAAACTTTAATGAGAGATGTAAATATTTGGAAAATATTAATTAATCATTTTCTAAGTCTTAATTAAAATGTTAAACTTTTCTAAGGAAGACTGAATTTTATTTACCAATTCCACAGTAAATTGAGCATTTCTGATGTTAGTTTGTACTTAAGCCAAAGTCCAGATATTTTTGAAGACCTTAAAAACCAGAGTCCAGATATTTTCACAGATTATAAAAAATAACTTTTGTCGGTAAAACTCTTTTAAGATATTTAAATAACTTTGAAGAAGCAAGAAATTTGGCACTGCAATTACAATCTTAAAAAAAAATTGCTTGCCACTAAGTAGCACAATTTTCTCATTTCTACAAATAACAATTTCGTATCAAAAGAATAAAAGTCGAGTAGTCTCCCCTTATGTGTGCAGAATGTGTTCTAAGATACCGGGATATATTAAAATAACACCAAACGTTATTCTTACTGGGTTTTTTGTTTAGTTTTTTTTTTTTCTCCATTTACATTACCTACGGTAAAGTTTTAACTTAAAAAGTAATAAAATAGAATAATTATAACAATAGATTTTAATAAAAATTATTTGGCCAATAGAAAGTTTGATGATACAATCTTTTATTAAGAGTTGTGTTCTAAATTCCCAGAATAGATCTAGACACCAGAAGGCTGAAATGTTGTGATGATAATAATAACAAAAATGAGGATATTAGCCTGAATGTAAATACTGATAACCCAGTAATTCTTTTACCAAGCAAAAAATTGTTTTTCTTACAATTGTAGGCTACTTGGGTTAATTTCATTTGTGCTTGAATTTTCATGCAGTTTTGTCAGGAAACTAGCAACAGGGTCACTGCCGTGTCTTGCAAAAAAAATGTCCTAGAAAGGAAATATTACTTGTCTATATTTCTGAGATGACGTCTTGTAACTATTTACATTGTTCAGACTGTTGTCCTCATCTTTGTTGCCATATTCACGTTTTGGCTGTTGTATTGCTCCAGGCTTCTTGAGGCGATTGGAATTTGGAACTGAACCTATTAATTTGTCCACAATTTTCTAATTGTCTCCATATTTTCGGTATATTGGGTCCGTACCAACAACAAAGATGAGGACAACAGTCTGAACAATGTAAAAAGTTTATAAAGAAATATTTACTTGTGAATGAAAAGTAAGTAAGTATTTCTGAATAGTACAGATGATAAGTTTAGTTTTTTTTAATGCAACTTGTAAGAAGAACTGACTCTGGAAAAATATTTGTTTTTCCAAAATTTTGTTTCTTTGCTGTAGTTTTATGATCAGCAACATTTTCTTTAAAAAACAAGAAATTTTCTCCAATCAAAAAATCAGTTTCTTTCAACAGGAATTCTAAAAACTCAGATTTTTATGACTTTTGTTCATTTGACTGAGTTTTTCCTAAAATACAAATTCAATTTGTTTGGAATAAAAAACATTTCTTCTAATAAGAATTTCACCAACTGCAAAGGCAGGCTGCGAAAACAGAATTTTCAAATTTTAAAAGATCACTGACCATCTTCAAGGTAAATTTCCCTATATATATGTTAAAGTTTGTGACGCTTAAATAGACTCTAACAATTCTGAGGTGTTATTCAGGTTTAAACGTAAGTTTGTTAATCTAATCGATCTCCTCCCGAAAAATAATACAAAACCATTGAATCAATTTGAAATGTGGCTTTTACATTTGATATAATTTATGCTCACTCAAAAAGGAGAAAACAATATTTATTTTCTAAACTGATGACCATATCCAGAATTTTACTAAGCAAAGTAAAACAAGGTTGAAAGTATAGGGAACCTAGTGAGGATCAAACTCATCAGTAGTAATTGATAAAGAGAGACAAGCTTGCTAAGCATTACCCCATGTCAAAGTGCTCAAGTCGATGACCATATAATATCCAGTGACAGACAAATAAAAAAAATTAAATTGTCTTCTCGGAAGAAAAATTGGCACTTTTTAACCTATGTGCCTGCAAAAACAAAAATTGGTGTGTCAAAAGGATGGTTTTTCCCTTGACACCACTATTATTTTAACTACCTTCACTCCTCGGAAATCTTTGTTTTAAAAAGTGATTATTAGAAATGTAATAAAGTCTAAACATACGAAGAAAGTGAATTTATTTGTTTCGTTCTTTAGAATTTACAACAAAAATATGAAACACTAATAGAATTAAAACTAATGCAATGCAATATTTATCATTCACTAATTTATAAAGAAAAAATTTTTTTATTCCTAATAAAAATCTATGGTACCTAGAGTTTTTGAATTTAAGCACAGTACTAGAGAGGTATCTAGATTTCATCAATTTACAGTTTAGTTGGTTAAATGTAGTCATAAGTTCTATGATAACAGTTTCTTTTCTCACACTTCTTGCTTGTGGAACCTCCTCCAAAAATTAAAATGCAATGTCAATTGCTATTTACTGTCCTCCTGATTACTCTTTTATCTTCCCGATCGTTATTAATGTTTCTGTTCCTAATTCTTCCACACCCTGTAACCCCACGTGTCTTAGTGGCACATACTGCTGTGCATGGGGTGATAACGATTAAAAAAAAAAAAAAAAATTAATAAACATTATAAAAATTAAAATTATAAAAATATGTGAAATTATAAAAATAATTAAATTATAAAAAATATGTGAACCGACTATAATTATTTACCATTTTATAAAGTTTCAATCGATTGGCAATTAGTAAATGTTTTGCCAACCATTCCAATAAATAATATAATAGATAAATAATGATTAATATTTTTGTTGTAAATTCTCAAGAACAAAGAAAATGTATACATTCAGTTTCATATGTTTAGGGTTTATTACAATTCTAATCATCACTTTTTAAAACAATAACAATTGCCAAGGAGGGAAGGGAATTAAAATAATAGCAGCCTGAAGGGAAAAACTTTCCTTTTGACACTGTTTTTTTTGGGGTTTTTTTTGTGGGGATGAAGGTTAAAGATTGCCAAAATTTACTCTATTTTATAGTAACAGAATCCAAGTATGATAACAAAAGTTATAATAAATGCACCAAATGCAAAACAGAAAAAAAAAAGTGATATTATTACGTAACTGCTCCATGACTGAACAAGGTGCTTTCAATGCCAGACAAAAATGGTTATTCTTTGATTTGGAAATGAGATCGGTACCATCATTAAATACTAAGAATAGAAGTGGTTGGTAGTTGAACAGACAATGACAAATAATGATTCCAACATGCTGGACTGACATTATGAACAGTTTACATTGTAAAAAACATCAAAATTATCCAATCAATCTGAGAACTAATAAAACAGAAGTTATTGTAATTTCTTTTTTGTGTGTGTGTGTGTGTGTGTGTGTGTGTGTGTGTGTGTGTGTGTGTGTGTGTGTGTGTGCGTGCGTGCGTGTGTGTGTTTTAAATTATTTAATTTGCTTTTAACAAATAAAGATAAAAATGATGGCAAACTTATGCCCACAAAAAAAAAGAGTGCCAAAAGGATGTTTTTCCCTTGACACTGCTATTATTTTAACTACCTTCACTCCTCAGCAATGTTTATCGTTTTTAAAAAGCAATGATTAGATTTGTAATAAAACCTAAACTTATGATGAAAGTGAATTTATACTTCTTCTTTGTTCTTGAGAATTTACAACAAAATTTTATACACTATTTATTTATTAGATTGTTTATTTACAAGAATAATTTTATATTTACAACATTCTAAAAACTAATACAATTGTATTAAGACTAATGCAATTCAATATTTATCATTCACCAATTTATAAAGAAATAAATATGAAAATCTCTTATTCTTAAATTTACAAAGATTTACTAAATTATTAAAATATGTGAACCAACTCTAAAGAAATCCTTATTATTTACCATTTTATAAAGTTCAAATCAATTGGCAATTAGCCAATGTTTTGCCAACCATTTGAAAATTATTCTCAAAATTATAATAAGCAATCTAATAAATAAATATTGTTTAATATCTTTGCTGTAAATTCTGAAGAACAAAAAAATATATAAATTCATTTTCATACATTTAGGTCTTATTAAAATTCTAATCATCACTTTTTTAAATAATAAACATTTCCAAGAGAGTGAAGATAATTAAAATAATATTAATGTTAAGGGAAAAACTGTCCTTTTGACAGTTTTTTTGCAGGTACGGATGTCCAAGTTTGCCAAAATGATCATGTTAATTGTAAAAAGCCCTTCCTGTATGATTTCATTTGATTACAAATTTTGATATAAATTGGTGAATCAATGCCTGTAGCTGAATTTTGATCTGAAAATTTAATTGTATAATGTTTGATTCACCATTGAATTAAGTGCATTGACAAAGAAGAAGACTATGTTGAAAATAAATATTTGTTGTGCAAAATAAATGCTTTTTTCTCATCATGAGACTGTGAACTTATTGACATCCATACATGCTGTGAGATAAAAAAGATAAAAGAAATGTGACACTTTTCTCACTTCTGCAAACATTTTGTTCAAACTGAGTCGCGTAAGAGTTGCATTCTTTTCAACTTTTATCAACTAAAAGAAAGTCTTTTCCGATTATATAATAGTCTCGACTGCATCAGAATCACTACCACTTCCTTTGTCTCTGAGCAATAAGAAATTTTGCTGGTCCTCCAAGTGTTTTTGGTACTCATAATCTAAAAATATTCGATTTTTTTCAGGTGTTGGGTACAACTCTTCCCTGTCCACATCACCCTCGACATCCAACTCTGACCGTGGCAAATCATCAGCCTGGTCAAAACTCATGTCTAACCTTTCTATCTTCTTCCTCCGGTAACTGACTCCTTCTGGTCCCACTCGAAAATTACCCCGACCCCGAAGAAGATTTTTACGTGACTCACCATGTAATTTTGAGCATGGTCCATTATGTGAAGTACGGGATGGGTAGGGAGGTGGCGGCTTTTCTTTGCGTGGCTGACTCTCAATGTCAGGGTTCCATTTCTGACCTTTGTATATACTGTCATCTTGATCTTTCTTTGTTTGGGACAAATAAACATTTGACCCCTCAATTTTTCTGTTATACGGCCCATACTGACCATAAGGCTGCTCCCGAGGACCCAAAGAATCGTCTCCAATATTTCGATGAGGAGAGAGAGAAGCAGATCGGCTTCGTATTGAACTCGTATACTCTTCTCGTTTGTTATACTTTGCGTTTCGTTTTGGCGGTTCAGAAGCTGTTCTACTGTTCATGATGGCCTCCTTAACGGCTGGTACCATCTTCGGTGTTAACATCTGGGCTACAGGAAGATGGGGTAAGTTGCGGCAAGGAGACATTTTAGCTGAAGCACCAGAAGTATTTCCTCGAGAACTCGTTTCACTCATTGCTAATGGAGAAGAGGGTGAGAATTTGTCAGTTTCAACAATGTGCCTGGATGGCGAGTATACACGACTTGTGGATAAATACTGCGAGTGAGTGTCTGGAGGTGAGAAATTAACAGATTCTCCAGTGACATTTCTGGAAAAGTCAACTTTACTACCAGACGTGTCCTCGTAGTTAATGTTTTCTTCTGGTGAATAAACAAGCAATGTCTTCAAAGATTTATCGCAATCACTTCTTGATTGTCCATCATAGTTGACAGTTGGTGAATCAGTCGGAGTTGTGGGTAACATTTTCGGGTGAGCAATCGGAGTGTCACATACTTTTCTCACGTCTTGGAAAGCACTCGGGGACTGGTCTACTGATGTCCCTGATGCATTACTACGGTTAGGATTATTTCCAGGGGGAGAAAACTCTGTTGAAGTTCCAGATATATTACCTCGTTCCTGCTTATCATCCCCAGGTGAAAAATCTGAAGTTAGAGATTCTGGCGTTACACTTAAATCAAGCATGTCTTGCTGGGAACTTTCATAAAAAGTAGACGACTTTCCTTG
>OZ038509.1:59864037-59901537 GCA_964036315.1 Acanthosepion esculentum | reverse complement strand
ATGTTTTAAATAAAAGCAAATTTATACTCAATTTTGCTTAGATGTTTTAAATAAAAGCAAATTTATACTCAATTTTGCTTAGATGTTTTAAATAAAAGCAAATTTATACTCAATTTTGCTTAGATGTTTTAAATAAAAGCAAATGTTAATCTTTACCCTGCTTCTAGCATTCATCACAAATCTATTTCCAAAATGACAAAATGGAAATGAGAAATAATGAGTCTTTAGAATAAGGGTGACCAACTGTCTTCCAATACAACAGTGAATGCTGGACAATCTCCTCAAAGATGGATAAGAGACTTGTAGCAACAGAAATGTGGTTCTACAGAAGGATGCTGAGGTTACCATGGACTGAACATGCAAGCAACAATGAAGTTCTAATTAGTCTGACATTAAAATTAAAAAAAAAAAAAAATTTTCCCTTTGTATCACAAAATCTTTTCTCCCAAGATATTGCAAAATATCAATTCAAAATCTTGGTGCCAAGCAAAGAATGGCAAAGTTGAAGAATACTTTTTATAAAATAAACAGATTTTTGAGAAATTATCATTAAAAGTATTGATTTATAAATGAATAAGACTTTTAAAATGTAATATGTTATTCCATTATTAAGATCAATGAATTGTTTTGTTTTGTCCTCAAAGAGTTAGGCATATGGGGCATGTCATCAGTGGTAGTACCTTTGCAGCAAAGCCGTCAACCCTCCTTTACTTAGGTGAATTGGGATGCAAAACTGTACAGGAAAACACCCTACGTCCAATTCTCACACATGGCTCCAAGGTCCATAGCCTGTATCCAATTCTCACACATGGCTCCAAGGTCCACAACCTACATCCAATTCTCACACATGGCACCAAGGTCCACATCCTGCACCCAATTCTCACACATGGCTCCAAGGTCCACAGCCTGCATCCATTTCTCACACATGGCTCCAAGGTCCACAGCCTGCATCCAATTCTCACACATGGCACCAAGGTCCACAGCATGCACCCAATTCTCACACATAGGCACTGCTTCAGCTACACAACAGTCAATGGCATTGACCTGCCCACATCCTTCTGATTACCCTCATACAGTTGTATGAGGGTAATCAGAAGGATTTTCCCAACCTGGCCATTGAACTATTTTGCCTTGAATGTCATCCTGAATTGCAATTATGGGGGTGGTAACCACAGCAGCACAAAAGGTGCTAACTGAATAAATAATGATGATAAAAAGAGTTGACAGATAATTTCAAACTACAGTAACTTTGAGACTCAGTCATTAGCAGAAATTAATATAGGAAATAGAAGAATAATTTATTTGTAATTTATATAATATAAATATTTTAATTATATATATATATATATATATATATAATTGGAGGCACGGTGGAGTAGTGGGTAGCAGCTCAGATTGAGGAATCAGAGAGCCGAGTTCAAATTCCAGTCGAGTCCATTACATTCACTAAGTGCTAATGTGCATTTTGCTATAAAAATCTATTGTTGGTCATTTTATTATAAAAATGTATTGCTAACTTTTGTTTGGGGGTTCACTATTTGCCCATAGCTGGGACCCTAACAGATGCTACCACCCCATGTCAGGGTGGACCTGGGAACAACAGCAATTAAGAGGTGGTTCTATGCTTGTCAAAATGTCCAATCTCCTACTCAGATGTCTTGCTGCCAGATGTAGTTTATCATCATACTCAGAACAACATTCTGAAGTTACATGACACATAAAATAAAAAAAAACTGATACTTGATTAATGAAACCAAAACTTACATCAAGTTCATCTTCTTTGTTCTTTTTCATACGATATACCCGAAGCGTAATGATGTAGGCAATAGCGCAGATGAGAGCAGCAATAAGGTTGTTTGCGCACAGCACGTACAGCATTTTGGGAAGCAAAGTCTTAATTTCACAGTTGCTGCTTCCATAGAATGGCAACTTGAACAATTCTGAAATGCAAAAAAGAAACCATGATTATATATAAAACAAAAACAATGTTTAAGTGAGGTTTACATTTGGGTTCATGCCTTTCCCATAGGCATTAGAGCAAAAGTGATCAAATCAGTCAAATCACACCAAAAATGGCATATTGCTACCAGATCTGGTCTTGAACTGCCCAATCCTCACTTTCAAACTGAACCCTTTATTTAATCTACAGGGGCAGACTGTTCTCATTCTGCTATCTACATCTAAGGTATCTTGCTCTTATTTAGTATGGTTCAGTTATTGCTTGCTGTGTTTCCACTGAGTCTATGTTTGTATAACAGAGCAGTTTACGACTAAATAGCGAGTTTGATCCTCACTGGGTGCCACTTTCAGTCTTGTGCAACATCTAAGAAAAAAATGGAAAATACATTGTATAACAGAACAAGGGAGTTAACTCACAATTACTGTTACCCAATTCACAAATCAATACTTTAATCAGTAGGCTACAATAGCTGAGTGGCTTAAAGCACTTGTTTGTGAATTTGGTTTGCGATAATAACAACAAAAATGAGGATAATAGTCCAAATAAAAATAGCGTAAATAATCAGTGCCATTGTTCAATTCTTTACTTTCTTAGAGCAACAAAATATATTGTTATATGGATTTGTTGTTTGTAAAGAAAATTCTCTGGAACAATCAGATCCAGACCCCAATGTAGTCATCACAAATAAAGAGAAAAACATTGTTAGATAAGAGATTTCACTCTTTGAGCAGACCAGAGAATAAAACTGAAAGAAAGTGAAAAGACAAACCAATATCTTGTCCTTGCAAGTGAACTGACAAAAAAAAATCATAATACAATGAAGATGAGGATAATAGTCCATGTGTAAATAAAGGCAACTCCTCATACGAGAAATTCAGACGGAAATTATCTTGTTTTCAGCATATTAAAATGCTTGTAAAATACATATTTCAATAAGCCCATGAAGTGCTATAGATTACAAAGGATATCTAGTGGATTAAAGCATTGGTTTATGAATTTGGTGACATAGACTGTGAGTTCAATCCCTGGGTTGGGCAGTGTGTACTTGCACTTGGTGGAAACAGACAAGCAATAACTGAACAATACTAAATAAAAGTAAGAACTAGACAATATCCCTAGATTTGAGCCATAAAACGTGAACAGTCTACCCCATTGATTAAATAAAGGGTTAAGTTCAGAATTCCCTGTAGGTTATCCAGATCGATATATACCTGTGGAAAGTCAGAGAGTACAACAGCCAAAATGTTATGAAAACAACAAAGATGAGGATAACAGCACTAAAAAAAAATAGTGTAATCATTGTCATTGTTCAATTCTTTACTTTTTTAGAACAAAATATATTTTTTGTTTGTAAAGAGAATTCTCTGGAACAATAAGGTTCAGGCACAGCACACAATCCAGACCCCATTGTAGTCATCATAAATAAAGAGAAAAACGTTGTTGTTAGACAAGAGATTTCACTCTTTGAGCATACCAGAGAATAAAACTGAAGGAAAGTGAAAAGGCAGACCAGTATTTTGACCTTGGAAGTGAACTGACAAAAAAATGTAGAATTTGAAGGCAACAGTTTTGCCAATCATTGTTAGAGTACTTGGAACATTCCCAAAGAGCCTAGCAAAACAGCTGGGTAAGGTGGAAATCACCAAAAAAAAAAAAATATATATATATATATATATCATAATAAAGTAATTCATCAAGTCTAGAAGAAGCCTCAACAGAATACAGAAAGCACTGGATGGCCATTTTGTCCTATATTTGGGACTCATCAGCATTGAGCCACAAAGCTTGAGGCTTCTTCTAGATTCGATGAATTACTTAATTATGATTATCTCAAATCCTCCTAATTATTTCTATCATTTGCTTGAACTAGCTTCTAATGCTCTGGATGGAGCAGCTAGGGGATAATAGTCATGGCTCGTGGGGGCACAGTCCTATGGGTAAGGAAATCTCGGATGAGTTCCACCATGGAATAAGTGATTGAGCAGCACTATATTGAGTCGAATTCATTACCTCTTCATGACTGAGGCCCGTTGGTACAGTTGGTATGACATTTGGTTGATATCGTAACTGTCCAGATTTCAATTCTTGATAGTGGATATGCACTGCTGATGAGTCCCAAATATAGGACAAAACAGCCATTCAGTGCTTTCTGCATTCTGTTCAGGCTTCTTCTAGACTTGATGAATTACTTAATTATGATACACACACACACATTATATATATATATATATATATATATATATACACACACACACAGCATCACTGAAAATACTTAGAATACAAAGGAGAGTGTGAAAGCATTAAGAAGATATGATGCTGCTTGATCTTCAGAGTAAAACCACCAGTTCTCATGTGAACAAACAATGAGTGAAATAATAATAATAAAGCTGAGATGTAAGTACGAAAAAAGAGAAAATAACTCAAATTCCTTAGTCTTTGAAAATTGCTTTATAGTTAACATTTTTCACCATTTTATATTTGCAGGTTGACCCCCACCCCCACAACTCTTTTTTTTTTTTAGAAACAAGAGTCTGAAACTGAAATGATATTTAAACAACAGTGTTCTTTGTCATTTTTAGCCTTTCTATAAAATATCTGCAGTTTCAGTGGCATTCACAAAGCCACACCCAGCCCAACCCAAAAGGAAGAAGAAGAAGTAGAAGGAGGAGGAAAAGGAGGAGCAGAGATAGAAGAAGAAGTAAGAGGAGGAATAGAAGAAGAAGTAAGAGGAGGAATAGAAGAAGAAGGAAGAGGAGGAATAGAAGAAGAAGGAAGAGGAGGAATAGAAGAAGAAGGAAGAGGAGGAATAGAAGAAGAAGGAAGAGGAGGAATAGAAGAAGAAGGAAGAGGAGGAATAGAAGAAGAAGGAAGAGGAGGAATAGAAGAAGAAGGAAGAGGAGGAATAGAAGAAGAAGGAAGAGGAGGAATAGAAGAAGAAGGAAGAGGAGGAATAGAAGAAGATGTCTGGGAAACAACAAGAAATTCAGACATGCCATCCTGGACAAGTCTTTTTTTATTTTTGTTGATTTTTGGGGTTTTTTGTGAAAACAGTAGAAAGTTATGAGGATACAAATCATCAGGGGCATGTCCCCATGTATTTGTGACTGCACAGATTTACAACAACAGCTGCACTCACTTTTTCAACCCACAAACAATTATTTACAGAAGTGTCGTATTATGTTGCAGCTGAAGAGGGACATTATAAAAAAAAAAAAAAAAAAATCATTAAATGTTGGGACAAAACTAAAAAATATTTTATTTGATGGCAGGGAAAACTCCCCACTCACTCTCTAACTTTTAATTTTTACAATATTATGAATTTAGGCAATGTTCAGTCCATGGTATCCTCAGCATCCCTCAGTAGAACCACAGCAACAGAAACGTGGTTATACAGAAGGATGCTGAGAATACCATGGACTGAACAAGTGAGCAATGACAAAGTTTTAGTGAAAATTAAAACAAAAAGGAAACTTATACCTGACATCAGGAAGAGACAGTTGAAATTTCGAAGGCACATAATAAGGAAAGAGGGCTTGGAAAATCTGATACTCACAAGGACATATTGAAGGGAAGTGGGACTATAGCAAAGAAAATGAGGATTTACCTCGTCAAACTAAGTGACAGCAAGTCGCGTGTATTTTACGACGGAAAAGCTGGCAAAAAACAAAAGGGCACGTATTCCGCATGACATGCCGAAGACGGAATATTTGAATTAAAAAAAACAAAAACAAGCCCGACGCAGGAGTCGCAATTAAACGTACTTTGATATGCAAAATACTGGAGATCGTCTCTCAGTTGTCGACGAATGGTAAAAAATGTTCGCCCGATAAAAGCAGTTGGTGTTCTCGAATCTCCGGAATTCAGCAATTTTGGCTAGCGCGTTTGGTGGAGAATGAGTTATTTTTCTGACTGGTGGCGTGCATTTTGATTAGTGAGATAGTATTTGCGAATCGAGTTTTCGGCATTTCTTTCTTCCCTCGATGTTCGAGTTGGAACTTAGCGATTTATTCTCTGTGACGTGGAAATAATCTGCAACAAATATTTCCTTTGCGATCCCAGTTTACTTACAAGATATTTTGGCGCTATGACGAACAAGACATTTGATGTCAAGTTGATACCAGAGTTTGATGGTTCAGTGATCAGACAAGCAGTTACTGAATGGATTGAGAAGGCAGAACTTGTTTGTGACCTGTGTGGAATTAAAAAGGTTGAACGTGTTCTTCCTCTGAGGTTGACGGGCGGAGCATTTGCTGTTTACCAACAGTTAAACGCAGAACAAAAATCAGATGCCGAGCAGATAAAACGAGCCCTGCAGATTGCCTTTGCACAGGATTGTTTCTTGGCTTACGAGCAATTCGCGGAACGCCGATTGCGCCCGAACGAGTCCGTTGACGTGTTTCTAGCCGACTTGAAGAAGCTAGCTGGTCTATTTGACGGGATATTGGAGCAAGGATTAGCATGTGGGTTCACAGCAGGATTACCAGCGCACGTCAAGCAACTACCGCGCACATCTTCCAAAAGAAGACATGAATACAAACCAACTGTTGTACCGAGCTCGGGCCATAATGAAAGATCAAATTGCAACTGAGGAGATGGTTGCGGCTACCATTTCACCAGGCGAAGCTGATAAACATCCAAACGTTAAACGTCTGGAGAGTATGCAATCTTATCGATGCTCTGGGTGGAATCATCTTGCCAGGGACTGCCCGGTTCAATGAGAAGATGCCCGTCAGCCACACAGGTCATGCAAAACAATGCGTTGCTTCCGGTGTCAAGAAGTAGGCCACATTGCTTCATTATGTCCAGGGAAAAGAAGAAGGGGACAAGTCGTCAGCGCTGGTCTCTTCCCTAAGCGAGTTATGAATGAAGTGCTACCCGTCTTGGGTATTTACGTGAACGGAATTAAGAGAGTGGCACTAGTGGACACTGGCTGCTCACAAACACTCGTAAGTCAGCCTGTCAGCCTGTCAGGCGACGGAGGTGAACGTACTCACCGTAAACAGAAGTACTCTCAAATGTTGCAGAGTTGGAAGTATAAATCTTGACGTGGACAATGCAAACCCCATCAAAATCAATGTCTTGGTAGTGGATGGAGAGCTATTGGGTTTTGACTTGTTGCCTGTATTCGATTAAAAAGTTGGGCGGACTCCAAATAACACAGTGTGGCGATGTATGGTTTCCCAAGCGTGGAACAGTCTGTTGCGCCGCCATTAAAATAGAAGAACCTGATTTCTGTGCCGAATTTGACCCAAACCAGTCACATCATGGAAGTGGTCTAATGGTTGATCACTGGAGAGTTTGCGAAATCGGATGCCCGAGTACCCAATACCAAAGGGAGTCAAGGAGGAATACGACGTGAGCTGCAGACCTGGCTTGATAACGGTTGGTTGCAGCCTTATCCTGAAAAGCAACTCGGTCCTCCAAAAGGTTTAATTCCGTTGATGGTGGTGGTGCAGAAAAACAAAAATAAAGTGCGGCCAGTATTAGACTATCGAGAGTTGAATGAGTGTCTTGACGCACACGCAGCCAATGCTGACGTGTGCGCACAGAAACTGAGGGAGTGGTGTAAAAAAGGACCGGATCTCGCTATCCTTGACCTACGACAGGCCTATTTACAAGTACACATCCATAAGTCAATTTGGCCCTTTCAAACTGTAATCTTCAAGGGGCGAAGATATTGCTTGACCCGAATGGGTTTCGGGTTGAATGTTGCACCAGCCATAATGAAGGCCATCGTGGACGCCGCGTTGTCGAAAGACGAGTCAGTTCGACGGGCAACCTCATCATATATTGATGATATTTATGTTGACGAGAGCATGATTTCAGCAGCTCGCTCGAAAGAGCACTTGGCTGCATTTGGTTTGACCTGCAAAGGTTCGGAGCGCTTACGGGACGGCACACGTGTACTGGGTTTGCATGTCGAGGAAGATAACAACACGCTTAAGTGGAAACATGAAAATGGCATTCCATCAGTTCCTGAGGTCCTGACGCAACGTAATGTCTTCTCGTGGTGTGGAAAACTGGTGGGTCATGTTCCTGTGTGTGGGTGGCTTCGTGTTGCTGCATCATTTGTAAAACGCAGGACAGTATCGATCACGTCTGGTTGGGACGACGAAGTGACAGATGCTCCCCTTAAAAACATGATTGAGGACATAGCAGAAAGAATACGCCAGAATGACCCTGCACACGGTAAGTGGTGCACAAGCAGACACACCTATGAGGTATGGGTCGATGCAAGTTCTCTCGCCACAAGGGTTTCGTTGGAGGTTGACGGAAGCGTTGTAGAAGACTCGTGCTGGCTGCAACCTGTGAAGTACACCCAACATATTAACTTATCAGAATTGGATGGTATTCTGAAGGGCGTCAATTTAGCATTACAGTGGGGCGCAACGGAACTACACCTCTTCATGGACTCCACGTGTGTGCACCAGTGGGTATCAAACATGCTCACTGGCAAAGCCATAATACGAACTAAGGCGGCAAGTGAGATGCTGATCCGGAGGCGTTTGAGTACTCTTGAAAAGCTGATTCAAGAGTATAACTTATTGATCACGATAAGTTTAGTAACGTCGAGTGAGAATCGTGCGGATAAGCTTACCTGAGTACTGCAACGATGGTATGATGTGATAAAGAAGGAAACCAAACCAACCCGCCCGATATGCGCTTCCATGGTGAACGAAACCTCTCCTGATCAGATACGTGCCATACATTGCCAGAGTGGACATCCTGGCGTCAGGCGAACACTGTATTTTGTGAGGCGAATTTACTCTACGATATCCAAGGCGGCCGTCAAGGCAGTGGTCAGAAAATGTAAAGAATGCCAGTCAATTGACCCAGCCTCCAGTTGTTGGCCTCGTGGCAACCTAAGTGTGACTGAAATCTGGATCCGCTTAGGAATGGACATTACACATTACGGTGGTCAACACTACCTTACGTTAATTGATTGCTGCCCTAATAGATTTGCGATATGGCGACGCCTGCTTCAGCAAGACTCGAGAAGCGTCATTCGGCAGTTAGAAAGTGTTTTTTTTTAACGAGGCCCACCATCAGAAATCCTGACCGACAATGACACTGCATTTCGCAGTAAGTCCTTTAAAGAATTCTTGGATGACTGGGGAGTCCAACTTCATTTTCGCTGCACCTATGTTCCTGCAGGAAACGGTATAGTGGTAAGATCTCATCGGAGCATCAAGAGAATTGCAGCAAGAAAGCAGTGTTCGATAATGGAGGCAGTATACTGGCATAATATCACGCCGAAAGACAATATATCGTCGATTAATGCGCCTGCCAATATGATTCACCGTTACCAACTGAAAGTGAAGGGAATTACTACAACATTACCACCTGATCGTTGTAAGTATCACGATGTATACAAAGTTGGGGACAGAGTATGGGTAAAACCTCCCCATGGCCAGTGTACCTCCAAGTATCAAGTGGGTCGTGTGACGGACATTGTTAGTCCACAAACAATTTTAGTTGACGGGATGCCACGGCATGTAAAGGATCTACGCCTTTTCAGTGATTCTAATACATCGCTGAGCAAATCCGATGATGGTTCATCATCTGACAGTGAGCGGATAATTGAGATCTGCAAATCCGAAGCTTCTACGGACACAGAATTTCCCGAAAATCTAGATACGACTGATGACTCCTCAGGAGATGACTCTCCGACACACTTAAGGACATAGTTCCATTACGACGAAGCACCAGGAAAAATAGAACTGCATCAGGGTGTTCGATCTGTGATGTGGAAATAATCTGTGACAAATATTTCCTTTGCAATCTCAGTTTACTTACAGGGACAAAGGAAAACAATGCATAACCTACTTAGTGAGCTTAAGTCAATGAATGGCAAAACAAGGTTCAGAAGAAATAACAGAAAGACAAAATTTATTAAGAGCTAACAGAAACAGGAAGTTGTGGAGAACCATGATCGCCAACGTCCTGAGGTAACATGGTAGAAGAATAATACTGACAGTCAAAAAAATATAAAAATGAGTAAACATTAGCTGCAAGATACTGCCATTTCACAAACTTCTCACCATAAAGCAAGAGAGAGGTTTTTATGCCATTTTAAATCTTCCATTAACATTAAAATCCACTTAACAAGAATATTTTTTTTAAGAAATATTATCCATGAACTTTGCAGATTTTATTTCAAATAAAATAGAAATATTAACATAAAATTACAGATGCTACACTTTGATCTGAGGGATCAAGAAGTAAAGATTTAGCATTGTCATGGATTCAAAATGTTTTTTTCTCGTCCCCTTTATCTTTGACAAATTGAGTTAATCTATGTTTTTATTATTATAGTATTCCTCCAATACAAGAGTCACTCGATGTTCAGGGTTAGTATTAAAATGATTCTGCTGAATGAAATGTGTGATACGATGCGTGTGATACAAATGAAAGACAGAGCTGGTAAGAAGTGCATTTCGTTGATGTCTATGATTTATCAACCCTTTGCAAGTTATTTAAAACCAGAAAATATTTTTAGATTGTAAGAATATTTGGGGGGGGGGAGATGATAATGGTTTAGTGATACATGTTTTACTAATTAACCCATTAATAGTGTTTTGCTTTCGTATGGGAGTTCGATATTTGCCCATAGCTGGGACCCTAGCAGGTGCTACCACACTAAGCATCAATTGTAAGAAGTCATTGCCAAAATCAAGCAAATGCAAAAATTCAAATTAAAGGAAATGTTTTAACAGAGGATAGAAAATGTGACACTAAAATCCAAAAGCATTTTGGAATAGCAAAAGATGCCTTCCAAAAAATTAGCAAAGTATTAAGAAACAGGAAAATTTCATCAGAAAAAAAATAGAAAAGAGTGTTGGACTTTTATGCAATATTGGTCCTCCTCTAGGGCAGTGACTGCTGGACAATCATCTAACAGATGAAGAAGGAACTTGAGGCAATAGAAATACAGTTCTACAGAAGGATGATGAGAATCTCATGAAATGAACGTGTAAACAATGTCTTAGATAAAATGGAAACAAAAGGACACAATACTTAGAAGCAGAAAGAGACAAATTGAAATTTCTAGGGTACATAAGGAAAGAGGGCTTGGAAAATTTAACACTCACAGGATGTTTTGAAAGCAAGAGAGACAGTGAAAAGAAGTAAATAACCCACTTTGTGAGATAGACAAACCTTACAAAGAGCTACAAGGGACAGACAGCTGTGGAGAGCCATAATTGAGCACATCCTCAAGGGACATAATGTGTTATTGTTTTGCAGGGATATATTAATAAAACATCATCAATATTTTAAAAATATATTGCTTGTTTAGATAAAATACTGCTTTGGGAAGGACAAGAGTCAAGAAATTCAAGGCTAAGACCCTGCCAAGAGGCAATACCATTGGTAATCCAACATTTGTAAAAATCATTGTTAAAGGTGAAATAACAGTGGTTAATGATAAGTCAGTTTTTTAGTTTAATTTTTTTTTTTAGTTATAATAGTTAAGAGTAAATGAAGCTTGACAAGGAAGGGAGTCCATTAGAGGAAGGAAAACGTTGATGTTAAACCTCTGTTGTCTTGTGAAACAGGGTTATTTAAAGCCGACAAAATTTTTATTGCTGGTAATGTTTTTCTTCAAAAATCTATTTCTGGGAATATTTTTCCTTGCGGAAATCTGTAGCTGGTCTTATCTTTCCAAAGAATCTATAGCTGTTTGTATTGCTGGTATTTTTTTTTTATCCTAGATGATGTACAGCTGTTGTAAGTGACCTCATCTGCCCTGGGTGGGAGTTCCCCAGCCCTGCTATGTAGTCTACATTAGTGCCAGTTTTTTGTTAACAATCATCACAGTAATACTAATTTGTGGATTACTTATCAGGTGTTTGGGTGCCTCAGTATGGTGTAATGGTTAGCAAGCTGGTCTTGCTAAAACAATTGCAACTGAATGGGAAATTTCAGATTCCTAGGTGATGTACAGCTGTTGTAAGTGACCTCATCTGCCCTGGGTGGGAGTTCCCCAGCCCTGCTATGTAGTCTTCATTAGTGCCAGTTTTTTGTTAGCGATCATCACAGTAACATCTTCGTTCATGGATTACTTACCAGATGTTTCGAGATCAGTAAATATATTACTCAAAATGCCAAAAAGTCCTGCATTTATATATTTTTTGTAAGTAGTGATCATGTTATTTTTTATACACATACAGAATGTAAAAAACATTATTTTTACTTGAAATCTTAATTTCACCGCTTAAAAATGTGTGTGGGCATTGCATGACAAGCGTCATTACCTGTATCTGTATGTACACAAAATTTATTAAATTTTATATAAAACTACCTTCAAGGTATATGTTATTTATATAAAACTACCTTCAGGGTATATGTAAGGCTTATAAGATGTGTTATAAAATGTAAAGGGATATTGTGTTTATGCTTGGGTTCCGTTCCCAAGCTGCCCCATTTTATACATGCAATATATATTATGAAATGGACTAAGTCCGACAATTATTTTAATATATTTTCTGTTTATACGTTATGTTTATAGATATAAATATTTAAGTAAATGCTCTGTTTATAATAAACAGTATTAACAACATTTACCGGCCTGAATGTCCGAGAAATTTCATAGAAACATGTGTCCTCTGACAGGAATCGAACCTGTATCCCACACAGAACCGCCATTTGGCCTGACGTGCTATACCATTTAGCTACAGAGGAAGCGTCTGATTAGCAAGGTCAGAGGACAGATATTTTCTATGAAATTTCTTGGACATTCAGGCCGGTAAATGTAGTTAATACTGTTTATTATAAACAGAGCATTTACTTAAATATTTGTATCTATAAACATAATGTATAAACATAAAAAATCTCTTAAAAAAATTGTCGGACTTTGTCCATTTCATAATGTGTGACGTCATTTGTTTACATCCGGATATGCATTGAGCAGATATGATTGTACGAGAGAAAATCATGGAGAATTGTAGTTTAAAAACAGTAAAATCGACCATGCTAACCGAAACGCTCCTCTGTGGCTAAATCAGTAAAAGCACGTCAGGCTATATGACGGTTCCGTATAGGATACAGGTTCGATTCCTGTCAGAGGACGCATATTTTCTATGAAAATTTCTTGGACATTCAGGCCGGTAAATGTTGTTAATACTGTTTATTATAAACAGAGCATTTACTTAAATATTTGTATCTATAAGAAAGAATGTATAAACAGCAAATATATTAAAATAAATGGTATATTTTTTGGATTTTGGATAAAGGATTCTCAGCCTATGTGTTTGTTTTTTGTGTTTTTTTTTTTTAATTTAAGCATTTGTTGAGAGGGATGTTATTAGGTTGGTGCAAAAATAATGTTGTTTTCTCACATGAAGTTGAACGTCAAAAAACGACATTATTTTTGCACCAACATAATAGTATAAAGGAATGCGTTTATCCAGTGAGTTTATCTGTCATTTTTTTGTTTTTTGACGAGGTTTTTGAATTTTTAATATGAGTGGAGCTGATTGTTTCAAGGAGAGAGGTTAAAAAAATTTGTTATGGTTTTTGCCAGTCTATGGGGAGCGATTCTTCTTGGGGTGTGATGACATGACCACACTCTACACACTTTCATTCCAAGCACTGCTATAAACAATGGAAATGGGTGAGAACACTATAACTTAGTGCGACAGAGTTCAAGGTCAATCTGCACCAAGTGGAGTACTGTACTCTCCCCCCACACACACACGCACTTTCTTTACATTCTCTCTCTCTCTCATTTTACAAAATTAAATTTAATTGAATTATTTTTTTAAATTATCAGGTACTTCAATTATTTACCCCCGACTATATAATTTTTTACCCCCTAGGGGTAAATTTACCCCTGGTTGAGAACCTGTGCATTAGAGTATATATACAAGGTCTGATCAAAAAGTCTCAGGACTGGTGCTATAAAAATAAAACTATAACACATATCAATTCCACATTTCATCTCCTTCAAAGTAGTCCCCTTCTGAAGCCACAGACTTTATCGAGAATCATTTCCATTGATGGAAGCATTTCTGGAACTCCTTTTTTGGAATAGGGAGCAGTTGCTTTGCTAGATTCTCTTGGATTTCTTAGATGTCTTGAAACGTTGTTCCTTTCAAATTGGATTTGATTTTTAAAAAGGAAAAATGTTGCAATGGGCAAGATCTGTGGAATATGGTGGCTGTCAGACCTACAGTCATGGGTGGAACCCGTGTGGTGTGATGAGATGACCACACTCTACACACTTTCATTCCAAGCACTGCTATAAACAACAGAATTGAGCGAGAATCTCAAAACTTAGTGTGTATGGTTGACATAATCCCAAATCAATCTGCACCAAGTGGAGTACTGTTGTCTTCTTTAATTATTCTCACTCCTTAATGTTTTTTTCCTTTTCTTATTCTTTCATGATCAGTAACTCCTTTATTGCCTTGTTTGGAGTGAAAAGATTTAAAATAACAAAAGTATCAAATAGAAGTAGATAGGTTTGCCTATCAACCAGTTCATACTCTTCACCAGTCTTTTGAACAGAAGTAGGGGTTTATCCCTTGTTTCCTGTTTAGGATTCAGTTTCCAGTTCCTTCAAAAGTCTTTTCATTCTTTCAATGGGCCAAGAACAAAAGTTTTATCTTAGCCCCCACAACTTAAAAGGAAAGAAAATTTATTAAACCGCCTATAAATTGAAAAGAATTTATTGAATGCCCAATAAAATCCATTCAAAATGACAAATTATCTTAAATAACATCCAGTACAAATTAAACAAATATCAGATGAAATTAAAAGGTGCCAAGTTGGATGATTTCATTTGAATTTTAAATACTTTATTAACTAATATTCTTTAAGTTTTCACTTATTAAATCCTGATTGAATATGTTGAAAAATTTGAATATGAGATGTTAATGCAATTAAATTGACATATCTCAAAAGCCATTGAAAATCAACTCCTACCAGTTGAAAGTCTGAAAGTAAATTGATTTCTCTTTCAAATGATGCCAAATTTAAACTCTTTGGTGCTACTCGTTATGAGATATGGCTTTGGAAACCTACAACTTTATAAAAAAAAATTTATATTGAATTAATCTGATAGTTCACTTCCAGGGCAGGAAAATTTTGAGTTGGTCAAAAAATCCTGAAATTTTCATTCTTCAGTAAACAGTTCAATGCAGCATGGAAATGTCGACATCTTCACCAAAGTTCTTGTCATTGCCAGAGCGACCTTTTTTTTCGTCATCAGCATTCCTGCTCTCTGTCATAATCTTCTTTCAAATTATCCAAATCACTGCTAAAATTGGTTGTCATGCCAATGTTCATCAGTAAAAGTTTTCTCCTCTGCCAATGCTATTTCCTCGGGAAGAAACCTCCCCTAAAACTCTGCTCCCCTTTTTGCTGTTCAGTATGGTTCATTGAGTAAAAACAGGTATGAGAAAAATCAAAAATTTCTACTTACAGCACAATACTTAAATACTATTTTGTTCAAAGACATTCATTAATTTGGTAAATGGCACCTCTAGTTAATCATGTGACAAGTGTTGATGTTGTGTATTCAAATACAGTGCTATCCATTCAGGCACTCAATGACTGTCAGCATGTGTAACTTGCAGGCAAATTTGTTTGCTTCCAGACTTAAGGGAACAAAAGAAGAAAAGAAGCTAAATAAAGAAATACTTACTCTTTTCCGAATAGTTCATAGTTAAATATGATCGTTTGTAAGGTGAATAACACAGACATACTTTAGACGCTGCACGATATTCACAGTAAGTGATGTTGACAATTGGTTTTAAGATGTGAGTCCCAGTTAAAATGGTTGTCAGGAGGCACAAGATGAAGCCACAAACATTTAGTACCATTGCAATAAATAACTGGAAAAAAAAAAAAAGGAAGAAATAAAAATTATAAAGATAAGACACACAAGCAAAGCATTTCACACAGAATATGGGGGAAAAAATTCACAAAAATAGTAAATAATAATAAATAGTAACTCGTAATAATAGTAAATAATACTGAATTCAAGAAGTTTAGTTGTAATCTCACAAAAACAAAATTGTCATAGTTAATGGTAATGTCATTTCCAGACAAGGAAACATTTGGCATTCATTGTGTGTGTAGCCAGTGTAACTAAAGTTATGCTTTTCTCCATTACCTGGACATAAAGCAGGGACCAAAGTGTAGTATCTATTATTATTATTATTATTATTATTATTATTCTACAACATTCTTCTTATACTTCTACTATGACATTATTATTATTATTCTACAACATTCTTCTTATACTTCTACTATGACATTATTATTATTATTATTATTCTACAACGTTCTTCTTATACTTCTACTATGACATTATTATTATTATTATTCTACAACTTTCTTCTTATACTTCTACTATGACATTATTATTATTATTATTCTACAACTTTCTTCTTATACTTCTACTATGACATTATTATTATTATTATTATTCTACAACATTCTTCTTATACTTCTACTATGACATTATTATTATTATTATTATTCTACAACATTCTTCTTATACTTCTATGACATTATTATTATTATTATTATTATTATACAACAGTCTTCTTATACTTCTACTATGACATTATTATTATTATTATTATTATTCTACAACATTCTTCTTATACTTCTACTATGACATTATTATTATTATTATTCTACAACAGTCTTCTTATACTTCTACTATGACATTATTATTATTATTATTCTACAACAGTCTTCTTATACTTCTACTATGACATTATTATTATTATTATTATTATTATTCTACAACATTCTTCTTATACTTCTACTATGACATTATTATTATTATTATTATTCTACATTATTATTATTATTATTATTTCACTACAACATTATTATTATTATTATTCTACTACATTATTCTACTATGATATTATTATTATATTATTATTATTATTCTACTACATTATTATTATTATTATTCTACAACATTATTATTATTCTACTACAACAACATTATTATTATTCTACTACAACAACATTATTATTATTCTACTACAACAACATTATTATTATTCTACAACATTATTATTATTGTTAGTAGTAGTAGTAGTAGTAGTAGTAGTAGCAGCAGCAGCAGAAGCCATTTCCTTATATGGAGACATTCAGCATTTATTGGCTGCTCTTTGTGATTCTGTAACACCAGTCCATGAGATTTGAGAGAGGATGGACCTCTTCAAGTCCTAAAGGCTTCATCTGCTCAAAGCTATTTATAACGATTGATCTGAGGAAGCATTTGTGAATAAGTTTCACATCATCTATCATATCCACATAAAAGCCTCTATCTGACAAGGCTATTTAAGAACATGACTAATGTTCTTAGGTTAATATTTTTGGTTTTGTAGCATCTTATTTTTTTAAATGACAATGATTTTTTTCAGATAGAAGTCCTACTATTTAACCCATAGCTGAGGAGCAGAAGAGGTCCAGAGAAAAGTAACACACAATCTACCTGACCAGCTTGAGTGAATGGATGACAGAACAGAGTATGCGAGAGATGGCACAAAGATAAAAGTTATTAAAAGCTACAAAGAACAGCTAAGTGTGGAGGGCTATGATCACCAACATTCTGAAGGAGCACTGCACAAAGAAGATTTATGAACAGGACTCAAGTTATGAAATTAATATTTTGGTTTTGTAGCATCTTGCGGTGTTAGGTGAGACTATCTTTAGCACAGCCTATTCTATGTTCATTTTTCTTATCTCGTATTCTAAATTTGTTATAACCGATCGATTCACGGAGGTATTTGAAATGTTTAGTATTTACTAATTGTACATCCTGAATTTCTATGATGAATTCAGGGTACATGTTGTCACTGCTTTCGTTCCAATTCTTCATCACAATTTCTGCTTCAAAAAGGTTTATCTCGGGTCGTATTTCTTGGAATACTGAATAGAGGATTTTGATTTGTTTTTTTTGTTCAAGACCCTTCCTATCCCAACACTGAATTAAAGAAGTCCATAGCTAAGAGTCCAAAGTTTTAAAAAAGTTTATTTTGGTTCAATTTACTGCATTCGATATCATTAAAGATCCTTTCTATCCCTAACTCTGTTTACAGAATTATGAAATTAGGTTAGATACAAGTACTGGTCATTTTTTTTTTTTTTGGCCTTCCGTCAGTATGGCTGATGCTAAGCTCCAAGAGAATGATTCCTTGTGGCTTCTTGAGCTAATATTTTCTGCTAATGTAGTGGAAAGATTATACTGAATAAATTGCTAGGTCTTCTGCTCGGAAAGTTGGTTCCCTGCATCATGCTAGACAATTTTTTCACCAAAAACTATCTTGCACATTTATAAGTCTACAATTCATCCAGGCATTGAATAGTATTGCCATATCTGGTCTGGTGCTTTTGCTATGTTTTTAGATACTTCATAACATACAAAAGAAGAATCTGCTATGTTATTGGTCTTGACCTGGTATCTTACCTTAAGTCACATTCTCACCACTTTAAAATAGCTTCCCTCTACCTTTTTCTATAAATATTTTCATGCTAATTGTTCTGATGAGCTTTCCTCTTTGGTAACCAGACTTTATGAATTTAAGCCATAATATACTTTCCCTCTGCCTTTTCTATAAATATTTTCATGCTAATTGTTCTGATGAGCTTTCCTCTTTGGTACCTAGACTTTATGAATTTAAGCCATAATATAGCTTCCCTCTGCCTTTTCTATAAATATTTTCATGCTAATTATTCTGATGAGCTTTCCTCTTTGGTACCTAGACTTTACAAAATCAAGTGCAGTATAAAATTGGCAGTTAGGTCTCATCATGTTACATTTGAAATGGTTAAATGTAACCATCAGTTTTATGCTAACAGTTTCTATTGCACTTCTTGCTTGTGGAACTCTTCCGGCTTTTTGCTTTCCAGTTAACTTTGATCTTCAAAAATTTAAATGTAATATCAATCATTATCTTCCATCTTCATAATTCCTGTTCTTTTATTGCGCTCTCTCTCTCTCTCTCTCTCTCTCTCTCTCTCTCTAATAATGTTTTCTTTGCAAATTTGGGACCTTCATGACTGCAAAAAAAATGTAGTGTCGAAAGGACACTTTTTTTTAACATTGACACCACTATTATTATTTTAACTACCTTCACTCCTTGGCAATATTTATGGTTTTTAAACTAATACAATTGTATTAAAACTAATGCAATATTTATCATTTACCAATTTATAAAGAAATAAATATGAAAAGATATATTTATTCATAAATTTACAAACATTTACTAAATTATTAAAATATGTGAACCAACTATAAGAAAATCCTTATTATTTACCATTTTATAAAGTTAGAATTAATTGGCAATGAGTCAAAGTTTTGCCAACCATTCCAATAAAGAATCTAATAAATAAATAGTGTTTATTATATTTGTTGTCAATTCTCAAGAACAAAGAAAATGTATAAATTCATTTTCATATGTTTAGGTTTTATTCTAATTATCGCTTTTTAAAACAATAAACATTGCTGAGGAGTGAAGGTAGTTAAAATAATAGTGGTGTCAAGGGAAAAACTGTCCTTTTGGACACTCCCTTTTTTTGGCCAGCACGATGGCCCATGTTTAGCATTTTCTTTTTCTCATATTCTCTCATACTCAGAAATCATTTGCATCTTAGTGGCTTTATTGCCTTGCTTGGAGTGAAATGATTTTAAAAAATCTATATCTTGGTAACAACTTACTAAATACCTCATCTTCACATATAAAACATCGGAGATATTTTGAGCCTTTTAGAAGTGTGGCATCATGGAATGGGGCAAATAGGAGCGATATTAATGCGAATAGCTAATGTCCAACATAGCAAGAATTTATTTTATAATTTCATTATTAAAAAAAAACAAGCACTTTTTTTTTCAAAAAAGTGGGACATCCCAAATTCCCCTTTCAGACCAAACAGTTATGCCTGCATTTCAATTCATTCTAGGGCTAAATTGGGATTGGGAGGGGGTATTAAGCAAAATCAGAAGAAGAGATAGGGAATGAACGAGAGGAGAGCAGGTGGGTAGAAAGAGAAGGAGAGGCAGAGTAAGTAGAGAAGAATAGAATGGAAAGAATAAATAGATGAAGAAAAAGAGACGGGTAAATAGAAAAGAAAGAAAAAAAATTTAAGAGAAAAGAAAGTGATGAAAACAAGGAAGAGAAAGAATGGTGAAAAAAAACTCAAGGAATTTGCAGAGAGAAAAGAAATGAGAGAAACTTGTCCTCGTGGGAAAAAAAATTACAGATGAGAGAAGAGCAAGATTTACATTTTTGGGTGCTTAGCTTAGGTGCCAGGGTATGTTATGTCTTGGTTGGAAATGTCATGCTGTGATAAGACCAGCTGAAGGATCATGGGAGCTAAATACACAAAAGTGAATTCAAAAATGGCAGAAGTTTTTTTTTTTTTTTTTTTTTACTTGATTGAAATAAACAAACATTAAAAATCACAAAGTCAACAATTAAAAAAAATGTTGCTTTGCCAAATGAAAACAAGAATTTAAGAAATAAAAAAAATAAAAAATGAAAGGAATTAGAAAATATAACTTTTTTTAAATCAAAAAACATGCAAAAAAAAAGAAAAGAAAATATTACTACTTGGTGGAAAAGCAAGAGAAATAAGATGAAAGAAATACTAATAAAAAATGAATAGTAATTAACAATGCTTTGAATATTACTACTTGGTGGAAAAGCAAGAGAATAGTACGTAATAGTTTTCAGTCGTCTGAATTTTTTTACATGATCATTCATTGTTCATTTTAGGCTTGTATTTCTTTCATTTTAATTTTAGTTACTTTTCACTAGAACTATTCAGAATGTCATTCTACGTCCTTCAGTAAACTGTGGAATAAATTATTTGTTGATACAAACTACTAAATGTTCCAGAGAGAATCCCCCCATATTTTAAAGACTCAAGGCATGAAAAAGGCATCAATGGTAGCAGATGGATGGATGGATGGAGGTAGTGTCAATTTGGAAAAACAAAAATTTGTTACCCAAAATTCTAGTGCATTTTATCAAACTTACATACCAGAAAATTACTTGAATTAAAAATAAAATGTCTTTCTTTGTTCCTTAATTAGTATTTAATTATTTAATTTCTTGCCTAATGTTAAAACATGTTTTACAAAAATATCCCCCTCTACAAAGAATGGAATTTTGACATCACTAAATCTCATTCAACTGATTTGAAACACATGTACTGAACATTTCACAAAACCTCATCTAGGATTCATTTTCCCTTTTGAACATTAAAAATTATTCAAACAGTTTTCAAATCTAAAAATTTCAACTCCAACCAACAATGTTTATAAAATGAAAATTAATGAAAGTCTCAACATTATTACTAGATGAGCTCTAATGATTACGAAAGTTATCCTAACACGGACAGTGAACACATACTACATTACTTAATATTTACACAGACATGTGCACACACAATAGTACCCTCAATAAATACAGTCATATACAATACTGGGGCACATGGTAGACATTCACCCACATAAAACAATGTTATTCAATCTCCTTACATTTGGTAGAAGAGCAGAAAGGATACAGCCCAGTGCTTGACACCACACACCCCACACAATACAATTCACACCTATTTACAGTGAGCCGATATGCATATGAAGCTGTGACACCTCTTTAAAAAAAAAAAAAAGAAAGTCTGTCAATTTCAAAACATACCAATTCCCAGGACTTGCTAAAACATAAACTGGGTCAATCTGTGCACAAAAAGGTGGGGTAGAAGAGAGAGTTGTAAAAACCACCTCCCCTTTCCAAGAATGGTGGAGGAGGAAGGATGGGCAGTTCCTCCTGAGATGAGGGGAAAACTCAGATGGTAAATTTATGATACCCTATACTTGTACTAAAGAATTGCTTCACCTTTTTCTTTGATAAAGAAAAAGTTTTTTTCCCTCCATTTCTTTTAAAATGCTTTTGATTCTTTCTCCACAAAATCTCTCTCTGTCTCTCTCCCCCTCGCTGAATCTGTCTCCACAAAATCTCTCTCTGTCTCTCTCCCCCTCGCTGAATCTTTCTCCACAAAATCTCTCTCTGTCTCTCTCCCCCTCGCTGAATCTTTCTCCACAAAATCTCTCTCTGTCTCTCTCCCCCTCGCTGAATCTTTCTCCACAAAATCTCTCCCTGTCTCTCTCCCCCTCACTGAATCTTTCTCCACAAAATCTCTCTCTCTCCCCTTACAGGATCTTTCTCCACAAAATCTCTCTCTCTCTCTCCCCTTACAGGATCTTTCTCCACAAAATCTCTCTCTCTCTCTCCCCTTACAGAATCTTTCTCCACAAAATCTCTCTCTCTCTCCTCACAGAATCTTTCTCCACAAAATCTCTCTCTCCTCACAGAATCTTTCTCCACAAAATCTCTCTCTCCTCACAGAATCTTTCTCCACAAAATCTCTCTCTCTCTCCCCTTACAGAATCTTTCTCCACAAAATCTCTCTCTCTCTCTCCCCTTACAGAATCTTTCTCCACAAAATGTCTCTCTGTCTCTCTCCCCTTACAGAATCTTTCTCCACAAAATCTCTCTCTGTCTCTCTCCCCTTACAGAATCTTTCTCCACAAAATCTCTCTCTGTCTCTCTCCCCTTACAGAATCTTTCTCCACAAAATCTCTCTCTGTCTCTCTCCCCTTACAGAATCTTTCTCCACAAAATCTCTCTCTGTCTCTCTCCCCTTACAGAATCTTTCTCCACAAAATCTCTCTCTCTCTCTCCCCTTACAGAATCTTTCTCCACAAAATCTCTCTCTCTCTCCCCTTACAGAATCTTTCTCCACAAAATCTCTCTCTCTTCCCTTACAGAATCTTTCTCCACAAAATCTCTCTCTGTCTCTCTACCTCTCACTGAATCTTTCTCCACAAAATCTCTCTCTGTCTCTCTACCTCTCACTGAATCTTTCCCCACAAAATCTCTCTCTGTCTCTCTACCTCTCACTGAATCTTTCTCCACAAAATCTCTCTCTCTCCCCTTACAGAATCTTTCTCCACAAAATCTCTCTCTGTCTCTCTACCTCTCACTGAATCTTTCTCCACAAAATCTCTCTCTGTCTCTCTACCTCTCACTGAATCTTTCCCCACAAAATCTCTCTCTGTCTCTCTACCTCTCACTGAATCTTTCTCCACAAAATCTCTCTCTCTCCCCTCAGAATCTTTCTCCACAAAATCTCTCTCTCTCCCCTCAGAATCTTTCTCCACAAAATCTCTCTCTCTCCATGTATCTATCTAGCTATACTTTGTGGGTTATTTAAAACCAAAGCATTTTTGGGATTGTAAGAATTCTTTATTTTTAAGAGCGAATATTGCATTAACAATTTTTGAATACAAGAATGATTTTTCTAAATACTTATCCTACTATTTAACACATAGCTTGGGGGTGAGAGGGATTCATAACTTTCTCAAAGATATTTGCATATAAGTGAATGTAACAAACTCAACTGGAATTCAAACTCCATCAAAAATGAAAATATTTTGATGTGGAAACTGCCCAAAAATTTACATGAAATTATTCTAATGGTGAAAAGAAAAACCCTAATATAAAAATTTGAATTAAAATGGTTTTCTACAAAATATATAAAAGAATTTATGGTCATTGTTCTTCAACCTTTTAGGCAGATAAAGATATTTTGATATGGACAAACTCCTTCCTGGAGTTTTGAACAGGAGTAGAAGTTTATCCCTTGTATACAGTTTAGGAGTCTTCACTTAAAGTCTTTTCATTCTCTTTCCCTACCAGTAACCTCTAAAGTCTTAGTGGCATTATCACCTTGCTTGGGGTAAAATGACAAAAAAAAAAAAAAAAAATTGTCCTTTTGCAGTCGCTCCCCAGCACAAAACAATTAAAAAACATTTTAGAAAATCTGTGAAACAAGTTTCTAAGGTCAATTTTCATTCATTAACAAAGAAAAAAGGACCACTCAATAAATTCAAAAGATCATTTTCTTGGTAAAACTTTTTTCTTTTTCTTTAACTAAAAATAACTATTCTAGTTCCTCCTTAAAAAAAAAATTATTTAAAAGATTGTTTGGGAAGGTTGCATGAGAACACTGGAAAAGAAATACAAAGCCTGTATATAAAAATAACCAACAAAAGAAGGAAAAAAATAACCAACAAAAGAAGGAAAAAAAAAACACAAATTTTATATCTATATTGTTTAGTATTTCCTTACAGATAACAATCTTTGACCAAGTCTCTCTTCAAGAAGTATTTTAAAAGGTCTCATTATATAATAAGCAGGATTCCAATGGTGCTTACTCCTCAAAAATACGACCCCAGTTAGTCACTTTCAACACAAAACTATTTTCATACACAATACATTTCATTGATATTTAGAAAATATTCTAATACTTAAATTTTAATTTGTAAAATATGTCTATGTTATATATATATATATATATATATATATATATATATATCTCCAAATGTAAAAGGACAAAGAGTAAGATTTCAGTGTTCAAAACATTAATTTAAAACAGGGTTCAATACAAACATAAAGCCGTAAATATTTATCTTATTCAGTGTTACATTAGAACATGCACATACCCACTACAAAACTGTACATCTTGTTTCAATGTTAAAAAATTTTTTTAACGTTTCATCAGGTGGGAAATCACAATGCTACCAAAATATTTTATTCCAAAATGCAGTTAACGAAGCACATCTTCCCCTTCCGTCATTGGAAAGTTTCCCATAAAAGGTAAAAAAGAATTTAAATGTGGAGAAAGAAAGGAAGCTAAGTGATTAGAGAGAGAGAGAGATGGCTGTAACTAATCACTTATCTTCCTTTCTTTCTCTACATGTAAATTTTATTTTATTTATTTTCATCTACTGTTCTGAATGTTCAAGAAATCTTTGCACTCTCTGAATTAATTTCATCGAAAGCAGTCAAGCCACGAGGACACATGGGCCTACGGGGGGGGGAGTGGAAGAATTAGAAAACAGAAATATTACTAAGGAGCCAAAACAAAATTAGTGTAATCAGGAGGACAGTAGAAAACGATTGACATTGCATTGAAAGGTATGGAGCCAGAAGGGAGTTCCACAATCGAGAAGTGCAAGAAAAGAAACTGTTAACATAAAACTTACAGTTACATCTAATCAACTCACCTGTATATTGGTGATACCTTGTCACCAGTCTAGTATGGTGCTTAATTTCAGAAAGTCTAAGTATCCTGGTGAAAAGCTCAGCTGAACAAGTGCCATGGAAATATTTACAGAAAAGACACCTGCAGCATCAAAATTGTCATTGTATTGCCCTTATAGTGGTACCAACACAGAAACGCGATACCTAAGGTTTAAAATGCATTTTTAAAAATGAAAAATCTTGAAGTTTTTATTTTAGTTTTAATTTCAAGCCAAAAGATTAAATTTAATATTTCCAATAAGCAAAATACTTTTCTGTATTTCAAAACTAATTTTAATTGACTGGAAGTTTTCATTTTGAAATTGCTAAACATCGCTGATTTTAACACCATTTTTAGCCATCTTTCATCACAATGTAATTTTCTATCAAAAGTAAAATATACTTTTCTGAAACTTTATTTGAAGAATATTATCTAATTTAAAGTTTAATTAATCTGAGTTGAAATAAATATTACTTTAAGTCCAAAATATCACAGAAATGAATTTTTAACACTGCAGTAGCTATTTATTTAAGGTGTTGACAGGTTGACTGACAGACAGAAGTTTATCTCATTTTTTTTTTATGGTAGACATATCTGTAAAATTTACTTGAGGAATATAAGTAAGCTCCATTTTTATATAATTTTTAACTACGCAGTAATCTTTAAAATTTATGAAAATATTCCCCATAATCTAATATTTTATTGAATTTTAAGTATTTTGGCATTAAATTTACAGTAATTATCACTCTTTCTGATAATGCTGTGTATGGATGTCTGTATTTACAAGAATGAAAAATATTTATAAAATATTAAAAATTTGTTGTTCTGTATTATAACCTTTATGTTTTTACCATTTAGGTACTTCTAAAATCCATGATACATATTTTGTGTCTATCATAAAAATGAGCCTTGAAAATGCAGTTTTGACTGAAATTTGAAACACCTGAAGTCAGTGTGTGCAGAAGAGGAGAGACTTTCTAAATCTATGGTCACAAAGCAAACCATTAAATCAAAGATCTTTGAAACCTCTGGAAGAAAAAAATCTGTAAAAAATATCATGAAGAGAAAAATCTGTAAAAAATATCTGGAAGAAAAAAATTTGTAAAAAATATCTGGAAGAAAAAAATCTGGAAAAAATACCTGGAAAAAATTTTTTGTAAAAGACCAAAAAAAAAAACCCCCAGTAATTTGAATTACCATATATACAAGAGTAGCACGAGATTTTAGTGATCAGATTTTTATGCAAAAAATAGGTGGTTCCATTATATACAGGTAATTTTTTTTCTGTAAGGGCTAAAATTCATGCAAAAACATTCAGGGCTCACACTATACATGAAATTGGCTTATACACATGTATATACAATGTATTTACTGATAACCAGGTAGATACTAATTGAAAATACCTGTAATTACAAAAAATTAATTAAGACTGTTAAGAAACAGGAGATGATAGTAAGTTTGAATTCTGTTCAATAATAATATTTGTCATTCATATTTTAAATTTGATTGTCAAGTCCAAAATTAAATACAAACATATTGATAGATAAAACTAAATTTTATCGCATTTAAACAGTGCAAACTATGGAAGGCACGGGAACCTGACACTACCCAGGCTAAAATAAATTTAAGAAAATTTTCCCCTTTATTATTATCTTCACTTGTTTTGCTATAAAAAAAAAAAGAATGAAAATGAAAAACCAAATTTGGAATGGAATCCAGAGTTCTAGATTTATTTCTAAAAATCATCAAATTGTCAAAATTTATTTTTGTCTGTCGAATGTGTGCAGCTGGAAATGATAAGTTAGAAAGCCATGTTCAAATTCCAGTCAGGTTTGTTACATTCACTTACATACAAAAAATCCTTAGAAAAGGCATATAGCCATCTCGTCCCTGCACCGTCCGTCCCCTATCCGTCCGTCCATAACACCCAAAACAAACCACCCCCGCTATGGGTCAAATGGTGTAACTTGAATCTGGAAGAAACATTGTCATCCTGTGAAATTTGTTAAATGTAACATTTGAAAAACTTGTTAAATGTAATATTCACTCAGAAAATAAGAATTATTCTGACAATCCAAAAAATATGTTTTGCCTTACAAATCAATTTATCAATTTCAGTCTGTTACTTAGTATTTCCTTTCAAACACATCTTGTCTGGGGCACTGATTATGTCTATGTCAGGCGGTACCAAGAAATATATGTTGTATATCAGATATGTAATTGGGTAGATTTACATTGAAACAAATGTGTATACATGTATACTAAAGGTAAAGACGACAGGTTTTAAATCCTGTTCTTTTCTGACATCATTAATCTTTGCATTCAACCGACAGAATCTCTGAGTCCTTGTCTGAATTTTTAAACAAGGTCTTTTTAAATCATTGTATTTGGGTTAGTTTAGACTTAATCTATGTTGTATTTTAATGACAATGTTTCAGTTACTGTACTCTACAAACTTCTTCGGTGTTTGTCATATTTTAGAATACTGAACCTTGCTTTGAGAGAACAGGTGCTTCTTTCCTTCTTACCTATCACATTCATTCCCTGTGATTGCTTATAATTTTCTTCTCAACAAAGTTCAACATTCATAAAGTTAACATCCAAGAAATGATGGATGGTACATTGGCTGAAACACGATGATGATAAAAGGGAAAACTTGTTTGAATTGAATAAAATTCAGTCTTGGTATTCCATTTTAACCTTTAACATTCTAGAGGTGATTTTGTTTGCAAAGCAAAAATTTTATCCTGCCACTGCAAGTGACTCAGATAAATAAATGATAACGTGTTTGAATTTTACAGTTGTCTTGCTATATCCTTCTATGGCAACAGAAAATGACTGTGACTGAAATTAATTAGTGCAGTAGAGAAGCCTTGAAAAACAATGGAAAGGGAAAGTAGTACCGAGTGTTAAAGATTTAATCTATTTGGTTTTTGTCACTCTATTGCCTGTTTCTTCTTGCAGATTCTTTGTGAAGATTAGGAAGGACCCCAACAAGCAACTTTTGCTGCAGTTCCAGGAGTAAGTGAAATTTTAATTTGCCCATGATGCACTACGGACATAAATACTGCCAGACTATTTGCTTATATCTAGGGGAAAAGTGGATCCATCCCTTTTCTGAAGGTTAGAATATAAAGTGAATGTAAATTTCAACCCTACAACTCCTTTCCTTATTTTTTTTTTTTTTAAGCATTTCACCCCAAACAAGGCGGGAAGCCACTAGCCACAAGGGGTTACAGAGAGTTGGAGCGAGAGCAAAGAGGAGTGATAGAGGAAAAGGATGAAGAGAAGATTAGGGGATAGATCAAGGCATCTGGAGATGTTGATTGACATTACATTTGAATAGTTGGAGATTATAGCTATCAGGGAAACAGGAAAAGGAGAGGAAGTTCCACAGGTGAGAAGTGTGAGACATGAAGTTATTGGAGTAAAAGAAATGGCTACATTTAACAGTTTCAACAGTGAAAGGGTGAGAGCAAGATGCCAGCCTAGTTGAACGCTTAAATTCATGAAGTCTGAGAACCAGCAAAAGCAGCTCATCAGAGCAGTTACTGTGAAAGTATTAGTAAAAAAGACAGACGGAAGGTGACGGCACGTCTGTGAGAGAGCGACTGCAGATGAGATGCCAGATCAGGGCCAATTACATTGCATATCCGTCTCTGGATTTTACAGATGAAATATCAAAGCCTCTCACTATTCTATCAATATTTTCATGAAAAATGTTCTGATGAGCTACATTCCTTAGTACCATCAGTTCAGGCCTTCACACCTACTTTCTACCGCATACAGAATGTTGAATCATCCTCATTCCTTTCATATTCTACTGGAGCTTCCATTCAGACAGCTTCTTCCCAAGAACTGCTACTCTGTGGAACAGTCTTAATCTAGTCAAGTCTAGTGTCAACTATTACCGACTTTCAACAACCTCTAGTATCTGTCTATATTTCTGAGATGAGGTATTATGTACACTATTTACATTATTCGGACTATTAACCTCATCTTTGTCGCAATATTTTTAAAACGTTTCAGCCGTTGTACACTCAGGCCTTCTTCAAGGACACATGGCACAGTGGATAAAGGCGTTAGTTAGATTCAGTGACAGGACCCAAAGAGTGTGAGTTCAATACCTGGTTAAGGCGGTGGAGAATTTGGAGAGGGAATTAAACAGGAGATAACTGATAATTGACATCCATTAGACATGGCACGGGGAACTAGAACAGTCTACCCCAGTGAATGAAATAAAGGGTTCAGTTCGACATTCCAACCACCTGAAGACGGCCAGAGCGTACAACGACCGAAACATTGTAATAAATATGGCGACAAAGATGAGGACAATATTTTCAACAACCTTATTCAGTAACCTTCTAACTTGAGTGGCTCTTGAGCATTGTATTGGGTGAACAGCAGTCTAAAGTAAAAAAAAAAAAAAAAAAAAAAAAAAAATGTTCCAGCTAGAGTCTAAACTTGGTTTGTCAGTTCCATTCTTTATGTCAGTAACCATCAAGCCACCCAACCTTGCAACTTTATTAATTCCTATTTCCTAAAGTAAAGGAGCCACTGAAAAACTTTTTTAAATTATCAAATAACACAAAGCTTTATTTACACTCAGGCTATTATCCTTATCTTTGTTTTTATTATGATAATGTTTCGGGTGTCATACTCTCCGGCCTTCATCAGGTGTATATCAATCCTGGTAACCTTCAGAGAATTCTGAAATGAACCCCTTATTTAATCTATGGATTGATATACACCTGATAAATGCCGAAGAGCCCAACATCGGAAATGTGATAACAACAACAAAGATGAGGACAATAATCCAAATGTAAATAGTGTAAATAATGATAACTCTTCATCCCAAAAATTCAGACAGAGATTATATAAGTTTAAAATTATTTCCATTTTTTCTGCATAGAAATAACGTGTCTGTATTTAATTGCTGAGGTTTACATAAATGATGCATACACCCACTTGTACGTATGTGAGTGTGAAAAAGAGGAGACATTTTTACATTAGCTGTCATTAAAACTAAAATCATTTGCAAGAGGAGAAACCTAGTCTTGCCTTTTGACGAAAGGACACAATAATCGACATTCTCCCTTGACCTTAATCCACTCTAAATGTCAAGCAGACCATGTCAGTCGGATATGAGAAACGATACAACATGGGGGACTGTCTGCAGACAAAAGTGCCACCCATTTATGACCAATTTCAAAATGTTTAAAACAACCTTTTCATTATCCAGTAGGCAAACCCATAAAAAGAAAAATTCTTCCAAATATATCAGCCATTATTTTTTAAACTTAATGTTGCTTCTAATGCCAGTTAAAATAATTATGAGTTTTGTTTTTACTTGTAATATGAGTCTTGCTCCAAAAGCAACAGCTTTTATTTCCACAGAAACTACAACATATACAAGGAGCACAATAACATTGTTGGATTGAGCAAGTTTTACACCTTATTCCAGCAGTGATGATGTTAGAAATGTGTTATCTGTGAATCCTATCTTTTATAAACTCAAATGTGGTTCGTTGCATACATCACTGCTGCACACATCAATTAAAACACATTACCTACTGCCTTACCATGCTCACATTCACTGTTTGGTTTCCATCAATTTTCAGTAATCATCAATAAATATCAAGGAGTGCAATAATTTTTTTTTCTACTGGTTTGTATTTACTTTCATTTCAGATGCCATTTTGCCAGACTGCAAATCAGCAACTGCCTATAACAAAGTAAAAACAATTATGGTATACTGACAGGACAGTTCAATCATTATTGCCATACCATCTATTGGGGAAGAAACAACAGTTAGATTTTAAGAACAGGTTCTCTTTTCTCTTACAGGACCTCTTTTTGCCTATGACATTAGAAACCATTCAGGGATTTTTAGAAAATATTTTGTCAATGAATATATGGGCCAAGGAAATTTAAGAACTTCTTTAATTTTACATTATTCAGACTACATTCCTCATCTTTGTTGCCATATTTATCACAACGTTTTGGCCAGTGTACACTCCGACCTTCTTCAGGTGATTGAAATGTTGAACTGAACACTTTATTTCACTCGCTGGAGTAGACTGTTCTAGTTCCACGTGCCATGTCTAATGGATGTCAGTTATCAGTTATCTCCTGTTAATTCACCTCTCCAAGTTCATGGCACTCAGTTGGAGTTAATATAATTGAATGCTATCCCCTCAAAACTATATGACATATCCTTTCAGGACATAATCAATCATGGTTCTCCACAGCTTCTTGTCTTTTGTTGCTCTCAACTAGATTTTCTCCTTTATGACCACCTCTTTTATCTTTATGAAAATTTGTTCTTCCTTTTATTCACTCAGACATAGCAAGTACATTATTCAATGTTTTCTGATTTATATATATTAAACTTTTAAATTTAATTTTTCTTTTTTTTAAGTATGTGTTTGATTATATAGTCTAACCAATTTTATTTTTTTTTTTTTTCATTCTATGCTTTTTATCACTTTTGTTATTAAGTATTCCATCTTGTGATAATATAGTCCACTTTGTTATTGATTTTCAAATATTGTTCTGGTATATAAAAATTCATATAGCTTTTTCCCATACATATATATGATGATGGATTTTCCCATCGATTTGACATATGAGGATCCGACAACTTCATTCAGTTTTTATGTTTGTGTTGTATGTGACACTTCAGTCCTGCCAGTTACCTGCATACAAGTCCACATGTTATACAACAACAAGGATCTGGGAACAGATGTGTGTGTGTGTGTGTGTGTGTGTTTTGGTTCCAATTTTGGTTTGGTTTATTTTGTTTTACAGATTATCAACCTCAATGGGTTATTTAATACCGACAACATTTTTTATTGCTGGTAATGTTTTGTTTTGTCAAAAATCTGTTTCTGGTAATATTTTTCCTTCAAAATTGTATTGCTGGTAATAATTATTTTCAAAAGAGTATTGCTGGTAATAGTTAACTATTTGCCCATAGAAGGGACCCTAACAGGTGCTACCACCCCAGGTCAGGGTGGACCTGGGAACACCAGCAATTAAGAGGTGGTTCCACTCTCCTCAAAACCTCCTGATCAGAGGCCTTGCTGCTGGATATAGTTTATCGTCTTACCCAGGACGTGGATGTAGTTTAACGTGGTTCCAATTTTGGGAAATGACTCCTAAAAATTCCTCATCCCCATTATTTATAAACAACTCCTACAGATGCATGCTGGGATTTCTTTATAGCCAATAAAAACGTACAATTCTTGGTGTTACCCACATATGAAAAAAACAGAGAAAACATTGCTGAGGAAAAGGGACAATAAAAATCACAGGGTTTAAGGAGACAGAAGATGACAATTGATGTTGCATTTAAAATTTTGAAGATTGTAGTTGAGAGGAAAGCAAGAAACTGGAATTGATTGATTCATTTATCCTTTCATTTTCTGCAGAAAATAGTTTTAGATTGTAAAAAGTTTTTTTTTTAGACAATAATGATTTACGAATACAAGTCTTACTAATTAACCCATAGCTGGGGAGAGAATAGATGGATTCATACTTTACCCAGGGGTATTTGCTCATAAGTGAATATAACAAACCCAACGTGACTTGGAACCAAACTTTTCAATTAACAATTCCGAGCCATTATTCATTACACCAACTGCACATTCAGGCTTACAGTACCTGATATTCCAAAACGGTCACCCATCTAGGTATTGACCAGGTTTGACATTGCTTAACTTCAGTGATCATATGGATACACATTTTTCCCAATTTATAAGATAGATGCTTACATGTACGGCCTTCTATAGCAAAAATTATTGTAGTACCATCAACAAAAAATTACCCTGAATTTTGTTATTAGTGCAGCCTGGCTTATGATGAACTATATCTAATGCATCCCACTGGTAAGAAAAGATTCCCCATGTCTAGTGTGAATATTGCAATAAGTGTAGTCTTGTGTGTAGGAATATTGAAAATTCTTTTCCTTTTTTGTTTTTCAATCTAGTGAGACGTGTATCATATACCATTGTAGATTAATTAATCTTTCGTATACTAATATTTGTAAATATTCTCCTTTTACTGCTTTCTTTTTCAAGGTGCCTCAACTGTAGTTGCCTAGTTACTGATTACAGTTAAGGGTATTTTCTGTTGCCATAGCGGGACATGACAACACAACTGAAAAATTCAAACACACTATCATTTCATGCTCAGAGCTGCCTGCAGGACAAATCTTTTGCTCTACAAACAATGTCGGCTACAATGTGCTAAAGGTTAAATTCTGCTCTCAGGAGTGAACAGTAAGATGGCCTGACATTTCACTCACTTTTTTTTTTGCACAATAGATAGATAGATAGATAGATAGATAGATAAATAAATTATCTCTATCCTCCCAGCCTTTTAACTGAAAAACCTATTAACAAACCTGAATGATCAGCAGATTGAGCAACACATTAATACAAGTTCTTTCATTCAAAACTTGCCAACTGATTTATTCTCATACTGAGAAAAGAAAGAGAAAAAAATCATTGCTCTCTCTCTCTCTTTCTTTCTTACCAGCCAAAACACAACCTACTTACTTAATATTGTTTTTTTCCTGATGGCTAACAACTACTTGTTCTAATGTACCTGCAGACCCCAAACAAGACTGATCCCAAAATTGCATTCCCACAGAAGCTTAATTTAAGATAGCTCACCAACCCCACCAGGTCCAATCATTTCTCAAACTCGTTTTATATTATCAAATGAAAAGGAGATTCTTAATTCTGGCTGCAAGGAAAGAAAAAAACAAAATCAGCTTAAGAAAAAAAAATCCGATGAGAACAAAAAGAGGAAAGCAAACAAGAAAGAAAAGAAAGAAATTTCATTTTGATAGCTTACAACTCAACATTTACAAAAGGATCCGTGATCTCGTTAAGAAAAATCAGTCAAGTTGTACAATAGGTAATGCAACCAGAAAAAAAACATATTTCAAATATTTTTTTTTCATATTACTAAAGATTAAGTACTTCAGATCACATATATAAAAGAAGAAACATTTTGATTAAATTTTATAAAATTTAATAGTTAAGTCCAGTTTGATTCACCTGTGGAAGCCAAAACAAAATATGCTCATACCAAATGATTCCTTAAAATATAAAAAAAAAAAAAAAATTTCAAATATTTTTCTTCATATTACTATAGATTAAGTACTCAAGATGAAAAATATAAAAGAAGACATATTTTAATTAAATTTAAAAAAATTTAATAGCAAGGTCCAAGTTTGATAAGCTTTTCTGTGTGGTCAGCCACCTAAAAATTTCTGGTTTTTTTTTTCACCAGAAAACTGCTAATATCTACTTTTTGGTTACTGATGTTAAAATAACATATTTGAATAATAGTGAAAAAAATTATTTGAAAAAAATGTTTGGTCCTCATTCATTTATTCAAATACTAATGCTGTACCATTGCCACACACACACACACACACACACAAGTATGCCATGACAATATTCCATGGCACAGTAGTATGCCACAGCCAGGGATTTGAGAATCATTGCTCTAAAAAAATATTAAAAAAAATCACGTTTCAGTCATTCTGTCCTCTGGCCTTCATCAGTTATCATTATTTAAAGTATTTAGAAGTGGTTTATTGTCCTCATTTTTGTTGTTGTTATCACAAAATTTTTGTTGTTGTGCCCTATGTCCGTCATCAGGTGTTTGTTGATCTACAGGGCATTCCAAACTGAACAATCTACACCTATAGATTAAATATTGTTCTCATTCCACTTCCTGTGTCTAGAAATATCTCATCTAGTCCTTATATAGTATTGCTCACCCCATTTCCACTGAGTCCAAGTACTCACTGCCCAGCCCAGGGATTGAACTCAACAATTACTATGTCACTAAATTCATGGACCAACACTTTAATGTAATCGGGCTATTGTCCCATGACAGAACTAGATATTTCTAGACATGGGCAGTGGAATGAGAACAATCTAACAACATACATTATATAAAGGGTTCAGTTTGAAGTTCTCTGAAGGTTACCCAGATTGACTTACAACTGATGAAAGCTGGAGGACACAATGGCCGATATGTTGTGATAACAGCAACAAAAATCAGGACAATAAAGCATGTCTAAATAATTTAAATAATGATAACTGATAAAGGCCAGAGGACACAATGGACAAAACGGTGTGGTAATGACAACAAAAATCAGGACAATAAAGCATGTCAAAATAATTTAAATAATGATAACTGATAAAGGCCAGAGGACACAATGGACAAAACGGTGTGGTAATGACAACAAAAATCAGGACAATAAAGCATGTCTAAATAATTTAAATAATGATAACTGATAAAGGCCAGAGGACACAATGGACAAAACGGTGTGGTAATGACAACAAAAATCAGGACAATAAAGCATGTCAAAATAATTTAAATAATGATAACTGATAAAGGCCAGAGGACACAATGGACAAAACGGTGTGGTAATGACAACAAAAATCAGGACAATAAAGCATGTCTAAATAATTTAAATAATGATAACTGATAAAGGCCAGAGGACACAATGGACAAAACGGTGTGGTAATGACAACAAAAATCAGGACAATAAAGCATGTCAAAATAATTTAAATAATGATAACTGATAAAGGCCAGAGGACACAATGGACAAAACGGTGTGGTAATGACAACAAAAATCAGGACAATAAAGCATGTCAAAATAATTTAAATAATGATAACTGATAAAGGCCAGAGGACACAATGGACAAAACGGTGTGGTAATGACAACAAAAATCAGGACAATAAAGCATGTCTAAATAATTTAAATAATGATAACTCAGACAGAAAATATCAATCTATAAAGGTGCAATTTTTGTTTGTTTCTGTAAAAAAAAAAAATGACATGTTGCATAATTTCTTTTACTGCAATACCATTAAATTTAAGCACAGTACTAGATTGGCAGAAAGGTCTCATCAATTTACAGTTGAAATTGCTAGATGTAACCATAAGTTCTATGCTAACAGTTTCTTTTCTTGCACTTTTCACTTGTGGAACTCTCGTCTGGGTGCATGTTTTCCAGTGAACTTTAACCTTCAGAAATTTAAATCTAATATCAATCACTATCTCCCCCCCGCTACTCTTCTATTGTTCCTGCTTCTTATTATTATTGTTTCTACACCCAGTGACCCCTTGTGGCTTCACTGTCTTGCTTGGGATAAAAAAAAAAATGCTGTGAGCTGTGCTGCCAATCACTAGTTTTGAAATAATTAAGTATAAAATGACAAAATAAGCAAATAAATTATGCCTGTCCAAAACAAGGTAACTCCAGGTTGACTAACTGCTAATTGGAAAGTCATTCCTCTTAATAAATCCACAATCTTCTCCATCAGCCATAACAGCATACATTTATGGAAACTTAACTAACATTTGCAAATAATCATAATCGATATTTTATAAACAGAAAGTGATTTGATATTGATCAAAACTCACTGAAGGCAACATTTAAGTGCTTGTGTGTAGTATCAGATTTTTGTCTTCTTTTAACAAGCTTCATCATTTAGAAATATTCCTTCCCCCTTTTACTGTATATGGAATCCCCTCAAAATATAGTGTTTTGTATATTAGTTCTATATATTTCAAATTGCAATAGCCTGGCTCTCAATTTCAGTCAAGATTGTTTTAGGTGTTGCCATAGAAGGATATGACTACACAACCAAGTAATTCAAATTTGAACTTGCATTGAGAGGACTAATATTTTGCTTGGCAAAATAGTCACCTACGGAGTGCTAAAGGTTAAGAAAAGAATTTTCTACAAATCGAGGTTAAAAACCAATAATACTGAAATGTTTTTATTCATATATAAAGAGATGAAAACTGTAGAAAAGATGAACAATTTTATTAGAGGTAACATACAACATGTCACAAGATGTACATATATACATTGCGTGGCATTAGATGTTAACGTGGATTCATATGAATACAAAGATATGTACAACAGATTCACTTAAAAAAGCAAAAAAACATTTGAATTAGCAAAAGATGCAAAGAAGGCCTTCATTGTATGTTTTTCAAAATATAATTTCTCCTTTTCCTCCTCATTTGATTATTTGACATTGAAGAACACATGAGGAAAGCTTTTCACTGTACATATATTGAAGATCATTCATTATATCATAGACTAGAGCAGAGGTTCTCAACCAGGGGTAAATTTACCCCTAGGGAGTAAAAAATTATATAGTCGGGGGTAAATAATTGAAGTACCTGATAATTTAAAAAATAATATTTTAGTATTTTTACTAATGACTAATTTGCACAATTTTTAGTCACAAATTAGTCAGTACTAATCATAAACATTCATTCAAAAAAAAATTTTTTTAGTATTTTCCAAAAAATTTTTAAATTGCAAAAAAAAAAAAAAAAAAAAAAAAAAAACTAAAAAAAAAACTTTTTT